>JAIPRL010000880.1:0-33033 GCA_025469235.1 Pemphigus obesinymphae
ATAATAATAATAATAATAATAATAATAATAATAATAATAATAATAATAATGATAATGATAATGATGATGATGCACGATATTTAGGAATTTATATGAAATAAAAATAAAACATCTAAAATTATTATTAATTAAAAGCTAAAAAAAAATCGTCAATGAAATATACGAGGTATAACACCTATATAATAATAATAATAATAATAATAATAATAATAATATTTTAATCGAAAAGAAAAAAAAAAGTTTGAATTATTTTTTTCGTTATTATTATCGAAAGAATATAATATTTTTTATTTTAGAAGTATTTAAATAGTATTTTACGAAAAAAAATATTTTTCAATAATATTTAAATATTATTTAGTATTGTAAAAATTTTAATATTTTCAAGTGAGCAGCAACAATATGATATAATATGTATAATAATACGAGTTAGGTATATTTCAAATACAACAAATTGTAATTATTAAACGACCCATGACAATATTTTATCGTTAACGAATGACGATTTTTTTAAATTAAAAATTTTACATAATAATCGTTTATAAATGTACGGAAAATCGCAATAGATTTTTATTATGGTCTTCTACTTTCTACAAACTCGATTACCTAATAATTATAATAATAATAATAATAATAATAATATTAACAATATATTATATTTGAGTAAAAATAAAAACTGCAGATGAAGTCTTATAAGCAAATACGATATAAGTTCATTTTCATTATAATATATTATATCGATTTAAGTATAGGTAATATACTATGTGTAGCTGTAATAGATACGACTATATATTATTATTATAATATAAATGCGAGTTTTGTCTAATATTTTTGATTTTTTTTTTTAACTTTTATCATATTATAATATTACTACGATAATAATAATAATGAATTTAAAATATTATTTAATAAGTGTTTTTTTTTTTTTTTTTTTTTTTTTTTGTAACATTTTTAAGACGATCGATTTGAAAAATAAAAAACATTTAAAAAAACCATAGATAGGTATTTTGGGATATACGAAACGATTTTATTGTAATATTCTTTATGTATATTTTATACATATCATAGTAACAGGTAGGTATAATATAATATTATATAATGTCGAAATGAACACGCCGTGCAGTGAGGAAGTGTCAGTTGGTGATAATGGGTAGGTTATACTATTATGTCCAAGAAAAGAATACATTTTTTCGATGAGAGGGGAGCACATTTATATATTTTAATAAATTATACGATTTTTATTCGTGAAATACTACAAGTATCTGTATTATATTATACAGTGTCGAATTCAAGGGAAGGGGGCTTCACCATTTTACAATTTTTCACTTTTGGAGAGTAAAACATAATTTTTTGTCTTGGCCAAGCTCTGGCCTCTAAATTATAAAATCCGGCCCCGATTGTATACTACACACTGTATTAGGATTTTTTTAGTTCACATTTTTCAATACGTTTTAAAAATCGTTTTAATGAAAGCAATCAACAGGATACGAGTGGAGTACGTGTCCCTGTGATTCTTCCCCCCATAATCCGTCCCTGGCACGACAATATATTTAGGTTTCTCGGAGAACATAATAATAATATAATATATTGTAACTATCGTTCTCCTCATACTATATCCGTGTCTGTGTGTGCATATATTACCTATATCATATGTGAGAATGTGATTATTTTTCCGTTTATAATTTATCGATTAGTTATAATTTTTGATTATGAGTATACGATTATGCGTTTGATTATTACGTTTACTTTTTCTTTCGACATCACGACGGTTCGTTATATATTTTATAGGTATTTATCACGTACTCGCGTACAGTTAGTAATAAGTATTTATAAGTATTTTATAATGTTACCCTGCAGCTACCAGATTTTCAGTTATAAAACAATATCATAGAATATATAGATTATAAAGGTAGGTACAATATGCGTATTATGAAAATATAATACATAATATAATAATGTTGACAGAAATTTCTCAGGTTATTATTGTTTATTTATTTTTTTTGTAGAAACTTCAGAAAAGTATTTAAATTAATTATGTGCGCGTTTTATAATGTATATTGTATATATTAATAATAATAATAATAATAATAATAATAATAGTAGTAACAATAATGATTACACCACAAAGTCGCGTTCGTCGCGAGGACTCGAGTATATTGCAGTCAAAAAATGATTACACTGCAGACGATAAGGGTACGGGTGCGGAGGAAAAGGAATGTAAGTACCTACCAAATATGAAAATCGGTATACATAGAGGACGCTATATGCAACTCAATGCATTCGCATTTTTTTCCTTTTTATATTTGTAGGTCGAACGAGTTTATATTTTTTGCGTATTTTTAGAAGAAAAAAAATGTATTAAGTTCATCGAGTTCGAAAATACTCTTTTTTTTTTTTTTTTTTTTTATTGCTAACATAATATGTAAACAAAATAATAGAAAATAAATCGAATGATACACAGTTTTTCTTTTGGTGTGTATAGCGGATGAAAATCTATATAATTTTATGTAAAATGTAATGTCGATAAAACGTTTAATTTTTCCAAAATTGAAATAGTATTAAAAAATAAAATAACCAATAATAATAATAATAATAATAATACTAATAACAACGACGACGATCTACAATAAATAACCCGATGAAGTTATACCATATTTAATATTCGTACATACAATATACTCCGTCCTTATACGATTGATATACATTAATGTAATATTTATCATTTATCATTTATGATTATATCATTATTATTATTATTGGATGCAAGAGGGGAAAAAATCGATGGAAATTTTTTTTTTTATACAGCGGCGGTGGTGGTCCCATATTATTGCTTGCCCTCGACTGCGTCGTCGGCTTTTCGAGCTTTGTGCCCGCGGAACGATGCCTGAATCTTGGTGGCGGCCTTGTGCAGCTCCGGATCGGCCAAATCAACGTCCAACAGCTCTAGGTCCGCGTCCTGTCAAACATATATGATAATATTATTGGTTTTTTTTTTTATGAAATAATATGTCTGTATGCAAAATTAATCTGCGAAAATTCGACATTTTCAAATCGTCACATTTAGATGTTACATTCTTGGGGAACTCACGGAAAAAGTCAAAGAAAACATCTTACAGAAAAATGTGGGGAAAACTTATTTAGAATCATTTAAATGACGATAAATATAGGGATCTGGTAAAAATAACGATTGCAGTGTATAGAAATTATAATCAAATATCACGATTTCAACTTGATATTTAAACTTCAGTAAATTGTTATTCATAAGATTTTGTTTATTTTTTTTTAAAACATTACCGGAATACGTAAACGCAACTAGGGCGTAACTAGGGATAAGATTATAATACAGAACCGGGTGGGTATGGGAGGTCTAAGGTTACCGCAACCCACGGAGAATTTCAAAATTTACTCACAAATTACACTTTTAAGTATAAATTAATATATGAAATTATATAAATTATACACCTAATACCTTTCTTAATACTATAGGTATTATACTATAGCTTTTAGAGAGAATAAGTTAACATTTTTTTTATGGTTTACTATTACTATTCCTATACTCTATAAGCAGGAATGGCCAAACTACGGCTGTTGAGTTAATTTCATGTGGTTCTTGAAATAAAGAGTAAAAATAACACAGCATTAAAAAAGTAAATATTAAATATAATTAAATGAAAACTCGGCCCAGCCTGATAACGTTTAACTTTTGTAATGACCAGGCAACGTCGCTCACGTACCAGTGAACCTCTATTTTGTGGACTTGGCTACTTAATGATTCCCAGTGGTGGTTAGATTTGGCTTTTTAGTTTTTTACAAATGTAGTTCAACATTTAATTATGTTAAACATATTACAAGGAAGAGAAAAAGTTATTTCTAGTTTAGCGCATAGTGTATTTAGTGACAATCTAAACTCTTTTCGAGAGACTAAAACATTCGCTCATTTTAACCACTGAAAGCCTTCCTGACGTTCAAGTGGAAACAAAAGATTATTTATGTAAAATGTCTGGTCTTGCTGAAGAAATCAATGGAAGATTTAATTATTTGAGAACACTTAAACGTTCATTTTCATTCCTGTAAAATCATTTTGCTATTGATGTGGTCCGGTTTCATCACCGATTAAAAATGATACAGCAGCTGTAGAGTTGGTATTCTTAGAACTGCAAGAGAACGAAGAGCTAAAAGTACTGAAACGAAGTGGCGATTCGGGAATATAATTTTGGAAGAAGATTTCAGAAGAAAAATACCCACTAACAATAGAATGTGCTAAGAGACATAACTCAATATTTGGGATTACTTATATGTGTGAAACACTGTACCCAATGTTCATTAAATCTAATTATTGATCGGAACTCACCAATGAACATTTAAGTGAACTTGTGTGAATTGTGCTTACCAATTATCAATCAGATTTCAAACCACTGTTATAAAAAATTAACACTCGAAAAAGCACTTCTGAAAAGTAAAATCTTTTTACTTTTTTTTAATTTTTTTGACACATTTTATTAAATTTGATGTATAATCTACAATAATATGGTAATTATATGGAATGTTTTTTTGTATTTTACGATAATTGAGAATCTTTTTTCTGCTCTTAACTTTAACATATTTTTATATTATATTTTGCAGCTCACGAGTATCTTCTCTCTGGCCACTACTGCTCTATAGTTTAAACATATCGATAACACTGAGTAATTAAACAATATTACCGCTTTTGGAACTTAGTTTAACTATCAAAGTATATTACACAATATATATATAACCTTGCAGAAACATATAACAAGTTACCACATATAGTATTTAAACATTTTTAAAAATAAAAGAAAGCTATTAAACGAATTAAGAATGCCTCAGAGAAAAAGAGTAATAAGGTAAATGCCATATTATATTATAATTTAATAGTTATCGTGTAGGTCAATATTAGTGTTTATAACGAAAAAAAATATACTAAACGTCACAGAACACAGGTAAACAAAAAGTACTGTCGTAAATGACAATTTCAAATTAAATTATTTTATTTTAAATGATATATGTAATTATAAATAAAAATTTATTCTTAATATATTATTTAGTTACTAATAAACATAATTTTAAGTGCAATATTAAGTAGGTACTTACAGATTTCCAAAAAAAAAAAAAAAACTTAAATACATATTTATATATGCACACACACACTATATATATATATATATATATATGTATATATTCCCTATGTAGTTAGGAGATGAAAATAAAGGAATGCAAGAAGGATTAAGGATGAGGGCACTGGTTCTTGACAGACAGACGGCAACTTTTAAGTTGACATCCACTAATAGATAAGGGGAGACAACCGAGTCAGATAGGCTGTTCAGACTAAGCATTTGACTAACAGAATGTATGTTGTCATATGAAGAATACTGCAGAATACTTATAATATATTCAGAAAATTTAAAAACTTTTTCTACAGTAGTTGAACAATTTCATATAATACATAGGACCCACACTCAATATGGTACTATTTAGGACGGATAAATTAATCAATTTAGTTTTAACTCGTTAAATTACCATGTACCAAAAAGTTCAAACGAGAGTTACCTACATAATTTTATTTTTATTATTCATATGAAGTTAAAAATTAAAAAAGAATGAATTTTTACATGAAAAAATATTTTGTCGAACACGAACTTTAATTGGTATAAAAATGCCATAAATTCGATTTTCAAAGGTTTTCGAATAGACAATTTTTAAAAATAATGGAACTTTAACAATTAAAAAATATATAAATATATTATATCTTGAGGTGTAATAAGAATATTTGTTTAAAATCATGTTTACGGAAAATAAATAAAAAAAAAACATTTGGAAGTAATTTTTACCTAAAATGATACATATTCATAAATGATTTGAAAACAATATTTTGAAGATATCCTCATCCGGGTTTTACGCAAATGTAATTATATCATACAATTATTTTTCATGTATGTACAAAAACACGATTTTCAAAGTTTTTTTTACACGAGAGCTAGAAAATATTTTAAATTAGAAAATTTTTACCTAATTTATAGGTAATCCAAAGCACGATTATGTGAGAATATTTTATATGACCAAAAGTAATTAAATTAGAACACGAAATAAAAAAAAAACTTTTTGTATATAATAGGAAGATTGTAAATATTTGTTTTTCAAACCTTTGTTCTATAATAAAAACTTTGTGTGCCTTCGTTGCCTAGGAGAGCCATTTATTTATTATTCATTTCTGAATTTAAAATGCTGTTTTCAACTAAAAAATTTACTTAACTATATACACATATATATATATATATATATATTGAACAGCGTTTCAACATCATTTTGAAATGTAATTATTGAAGAGAAAAAAAAACGTAATAAACCTTATAATATTTAGGTACCTATTTATATCCTGAAAAATATTTTTGTTTGAAATAAATAGATATGAATTTCAGTTGTAAACATACAAACGAAAAGGCATTAAAAAATTATTTTATAGTTTTATTTATAAAATTGATAGAGCTGAGCGGTATTTTGAATAAGGGCAATTTATTTTAACATATAATACACTCGTGTTCTAAATGAACGTTAATGTGTGCGAGTCATAATAATTAAATAAATTTTTAAAATTTTATATGCTCTCTAAATTTATCTCCTAAACGGTTACGAAACTACTAAAAAAGAAATATTTGTTTTCGGTACTTTCAAAGTGGCCAGATTTAAATTTTGTCAAAAGATGTGTATTCATTGACCTTGTTACTGTATTTACCTACATATATATATGATCAAAATAAAATTTTTGTTTAATTTTATAAATAAAAGTTTTTTTTAAATATACTAAATAGGCTTATCATAATAAAAAAAAAAAACCAAAAATTGTCCACACATAACCTATGGAAAATATACTTATAAATTCATAAATATATTCAAATCTATAATATTGGACATCAAGGAATTCATAAACCAATCTTCCGCTTATTAGTCTAAGAACACAAAAAATATGGGATGCTCCTACAGCATCAGAAGGTGATTTTTTAAATATTAATTAATAAAAAGTTTCAGTGATTTTAAAATGTTGTTGAATATTTATAAAATTATTGTTATATTGTTTCTGAAACGTATATTGTCTTTTATTAATTTTATAGATAGGTACCTAATAGATATTGAACCTTAAAATCGTTTAAAAATGTTTTTTTTTCGTGTTTTTCTTCCTATATTTGTTTTTTCAAACAATAACTGTTAAAAATAAATACTATCGCAATTACACAATAATTAATTACTATAGTACTATAGTATCCAAGTACTGATCGCTTAACAAAATTACTTTTAAAATGTATTTAAATATTTTTCAATCGTTAGAATTTCATTTTCTTTACAATTTTTTTCTGGATAGAACCCCTTAACAACTGGATATTCCGTGAAATAAAAAGTAAATGAATAAATAATTGAATTCTATAAAATATAAAATAAATATAATTATAATTCGGCATTTGACTACAACGTACCTAATGGATTGAAATTTGAAAGTAAAGGTTAATTTTGGTTTTTTTTTCAATATCATTAGTCGGCTTTAGGTACGTAAATACAAATAATGTACAACATATGAGCATAGAGGCGTGTTTTTCAGACCTTCATTGATGAACAATCAGAAATCAAATTAATTCGCTAATAAAATTATAGATTTTTCGGCCCATCATATCGGAAAATTTAATTTGTGTCAAATCATGTTAAAATCTGATAGATTTACTTAAATAATATATTGGCCATTTCCCTATATACATTTTCTAAAATCACAATGTTTCCATTAAGTTTATTTTGTAAAATAACCGATTAATATTAAATATGCTATACAGGAAAGGGAATCGATTTCTGCAAAGCATAGTACATATATATATATATAGTATAAAAGATAATATAATATTGTTAATAATTAATTGGTTTTTAATGAATTTCCTAATGCGTTCTCGTTAAGCCATGGACAGTTTGAAAGTTTTAAATCGATCAAAATAATAGGTGCTTACAATAATATATATATAGGTTACTATAGATACGGGACTATGTTATAGAATATACATTATAAACATACAATATAATACAAGTTTTAGAATGTCGATTTGTCGCATTCAAGTCAAAAGTCAAAAGTCATGAAGAACATCGATATGATTTGGTTTTTAAATTTCAAAATAATTAATCAATAATAATCAGTGTTGGTTCATTTTTAAAAAACAATTAAATTACGTTATATTTAATTAAATAAACATGTGTACTCAAATTACTTTCACATTCCCTAAAATTATATTTCTTAAGTTACATATTACTTAATTACTTCAATACTAAACATATAACAAATGACGTTGGTTTTTTTTTTTTTACCATAAAATTGAACATTGATAATGGTTATCGCATTAATTATATCAAGATATCTGAGTTTGACAGATTAATAAATGTAATGAAATGACAAATTAACATTTATACCAATGATTCGAACAGAATATAATAATAATCACGCGTTATTCGAATTCCAAAATACAGTCTTAATATTTCTCATTGTTACTGACAAATTATTCTATGGATTATTCGATTTAGTAAAATATTTTATATTTTATAATTCTATTACAGAGTAGATCAATTTATCAAAATACTCCTACTATGTACCTACGTATATTATACTATACACACTAAATTTTAGTAATTTAAAAACAATTATTATGCTCACTGTTATCTAAATAGGTACCTACTATAATTTTATAAAAAGGAGATAATACAATGTTTTTTTTATTTTTGTTTATTGAATAAAAGTCAAAATCGTAATATTATAAATTAATAATATACTTATTGAACAACCTTTTCTTTTTCTTTGAAGAAATTCGGAATGTTTTATTATGTTAAATTTGCTAGAATTAAGTAGAATATCATATAATATGTTATTTGATCAATAATTGATCAAAAAATTATTTTTAAATTCATAGAATTTCACGTAAATAAAATTGAAAACTGAAAAATATGATATTGACAATAATAGCGAACTAGTGTCCATTACCTAGATAATGTCACATTTAATGAAATAACAAAAGATTGGAAATCAGAAGTTTGTCACTGACAAACAGTAATGTATATTTTATAAAAATTAACAGTTATACAACCTTTTATTTTCCAATTTCCAACATGCTCAAGCTTACATCTTGACATATTAGAAGAGTCGAAGATGGTTCTTAGCGACAAGTATAGCTACCAAAATTATTGGACGGATTTGGTAATTATGACCGGCTTGCACTAGAGATTAGACGCTATCAGCGAGAAAAATCTCGTCGGCTATCCCATTTTCTACCTGAGAGTTGAACTGAAAACCTCGTGTACCGAAATACGTGTTTTGACCACTTGACCACAGTTGATCCCAAAAAAGTTCAGTATTATATAAATAATAATCTATATATATATAATTAAAATACCACTCACTCTCTCGCTCACACACTCATCGCTACTTCTCAAAAATTACAAAACGTATGAACTTGAAATTTGGAATAGTAGTTTCTCTAATGCTTTAGATGTACAAAAAGAAAGGATTTAAAAAAAAAAATTGCATTTAAATGGATGAATTATCATGTAACCGCCAATTTGTAATGTACGGCAGGCTGCGGATATCTGAGATTATTAGACTCAGAAACTACTGAATCACTTTTTACGTGGTGTTTTTACAAATGATATGAGTTGCCAGGGTCAAGTTTTTAGCTATTGAAATTTTCGATCTGACCAGTAGAGTTTAGGGGCCTAAATCAAATATTTTCTATTTTATTTAAATCACTGATATAGAAGAAATTGTTTCAGTTACGTGAGAACAAAATTAAATAGAAAATAAACACACAACTAAAATATCTTTTGACATATCATCTGTCAATAAACATTAAGTAGGTACTGGAAATTATTTGAAATACACCTCAAAAATTGAACATTGGATGATCAATTGGTCGTGCACGGCCACTATCAGCCAGTAGATCTGCTGAAACATCTTTTCAGGGTAGACAAAACGCTTTTGTTATCAAATTAATAACATTAATGAATCGAAACTTTTATTATTTATTGTATTTGATAATATTACATTTCACAACTTAACCTCTCTCATACCGGACAAAACTGTTCACGGGCGAAACCTGTTAATTTATCTAGTAATATAATAAAATTAATTATAATTATAATAATAATAAATTGAATTACAAATTATAATGAAATCAACAATTCAATTTTATATAAATTATTTTCTATAAAAATTTTATTTTGGAATCAATAAGGAAGAACCTTATAATTTATAGATTCGGGTTCGGTTCAGTTCCAGTCCTTGATTTATAATTTCATAATTTGTAATGTCAAATATAACGTGTTGCATCATGGAAATTACTTTTAAATAGTAATTAAAATTTTTTATAACAATTTTGCTAATTGAAATAATAAGTAATGAAATAGTTATCACTTTACTCAAAAAGTAATTTCATTACAGAATTAGGTAATTTGCGTTATACGTTACTACTCAACATCAAATATAAAAATACAAATAAAATATTTAAATAAATCCAATTTTTAAGAAATATTATGTTAATATTATATTTTATTAAAAAAAAAAACATCGTACTATATGAGAATGGGGTTATATCTTTAGATTCCTGATATAGGATACCTATTATTTTTATTCTTTTGGTTTTTTTATTCAGAAATAGTCATCGGGGCCTACATCCAATCGAAGTATAAATAACCTATGATTTTATCTATACATCGATAGTTTACAATATCTATATATTAGGGTTATATAAAACTTATATAGTATACATTTTTTTTAAGAAATTCAAAATGAGTGCCCTCCTATTTTTTTAAAAGTGGAATGAAAAAACGATTCTGTGAAAATGTATACTCCATTTGGACATTTTGGATATGTAAGAATATACCTAGAATATAAAAAAGGAAAAACTTAGGACTTGGTTCAAGCCTGTGGTGAAATTGTGCTAATCGAATAAAATATAAATTGGGCTACATTACAATTTTAATAAAAAAATATAAAAAATATTTTATTACGAATTTTTACGAATAAATTTAAATGTACAGTTATCTTTAAATCTAATTAGGGATATTAAAATTAAAATGCATTTTAGCAAACTTGGTTAAATGAACTTATACTTTTTTTTTTTTTGAATTTATTAATTCTATAGACTATATTTACAAAAAGAAACGGTATAAAAATAAAAAAATTTAATTATAAAGAAATATGAAATGTTTTGGGGGTTATAGGCATAATAAAAAAATTATTATCATTGAAAAATATTATACTGTGTTTTTTTTTTATAATGAAATTGACTCGTTAAGTTAAATCTTAATACACAAAGAAATGAAACTCATTATACTATGCAATTTAATTCAATAATTTTAATTCCAGTTTTGAATGTATATATATATTGTACAAACAGTGATTTTTTTTTATTATATACCGGACTATAATTTGGGAAGTATAAATTATTTTTGTGAAATTTTTTTTAAGATAGTGGTTTGTTCACATAATTCTATATTTTTTCAAAATTTCAAAATGTTTATCTCCTTCTCTTGTTTGTTAAAACTATATTGACTCTCGGTTATAAAATGACAACTTATGATTTAAGTTAAAAATTCTTAAAAAAATAATTTTTTATGAAAATTTTCACGTTTTCAAATGTGATTAATATTTCTTGACTAATAAGCATTTAAATTAAGACCCTGTGGAGTGGAAAAGTACTATAATAGCACGTAATATATGTCAAAAATGACCTATTATTATTTATTGCACTAAACTACTACAGTATACTTTTCTATTCCTCTTCAAAGTCAAAATTTTCATAAAAAATATTCTTTAAGAATCATAATTTAAATTGACTACATATTTTTCCCAAATTGTTTTCTGGTTGTTTTAGAAATTTGAAAATTCCAGATTTTAATGTCTAAATCTTTAAATTGGACTTTTTTAAATCTGCTGTAAAACGTGGAATAACAGGATTTCAGAGATATACATTACACCATTTATATAATAAAGCGTGTAAAAATTATTCAACTTGGAAATTATTCATAAAAATACTAAAAATATCGTTTTAGAATATTTAGATCCGTATATAGTATTATAGTGTCCCGAACGACGATTATTCAGTTACAATAACAGCTGAGCATCATCATGCTGAAAGCCGAGCCATGAAGCCGTGAAGGCAATGTGTAACAAAAGCTATATCGAAAATGAAAGAAACCGTCCAAAGCCACAAGATTATCATAGTTTTTATTGCACCCAGGGGTGTACTTATGGAAAAAGGATTTAACCCGTCATGGAGTAAAAAAAAGAAATAATGAAATATATTCATAATGTTATGTTAAAATTGGCAAAATGATAAAAATATGATTAGATTAAAATCGCGTATTTTTTTCCTTTATTTTAGAATATACGAGTACCTATATAAATCCAAAATAAAAATAGATAGATACACCATATACGATATACACCGTAGGATGTACGAGTAGTATACATTGTATATATATTTTATTATTTTCATTTAATTTTTGTAAAATTGAATTTTGCATAGGTACATATTCCTTTACGCCATATGAGAGGTAATTTTTCTTCAAGCTTAACTTCTTAAATAACCATTTAGAACAAATTTGCTAATTTCTATTGTTAACATTCACATTTCAAAACTCCAACTTGACCACTTTCAGTCGAAAAGTAGCTTACAAAAAATAAGAAAAATAAATTTCATTGTAAAATCAATAGTATCCTAGCTTCGCTCAGGATGATAGAATCTATAAATCTTACCATGGAATAGTGTTGGCTTTGTTTTTAAATATTCAATATCCAAATAATGTGAAACCGTTTACATAGACCTTAAAGTGGAAAAAAATTTCAGGGGGGGGGGGGCTATTATTCTTATATAGGTTTAAGCGTTCCATATATCATTATTAAGACGCGGATGTTAATGCAAAATACATTTTTCTGTGGGTGGTCTAGAGCAATGCTTTCCAAGTAAAAAATTCGACTTTTATTCTGCATTTTTTTTATTAACATTTTGAGTTTTTAAAGCATTTTTGACATTCTTAAAGCATTTATATATATTTTATGCTTGGAGTATGAATAAATAAATTTAATAAATACAGTTTATCTTGATTCGTAAATAAGTCATTTTTAGTACCTATATGTAATTCTCAAAGTTTCGATAATATCAATAATTTAGAGGTATAATATATACGGTTTAAATGGGCGATAACGGTAAATATATAAGTAATATAAATTTATTTTAAATTACTTTTTTAAAATAATATTATACAAAACTGCTCAGAATTGTTTTTTTGTTGAATTTAAATACATTTTTAAAAATTTTAATATTGTGGCATTTTTTAGAGGAAATAAATCGTATTTTTACGGGACATTTTTTATATTCTAAGGGCATGAAAGTCCGTGCTTCAATCATTGTATTATGTACCTATAAAATATAATATATATGCATTTACAGAGTATTTTTTTTAAGCATGCTTACTCCAAATTTAACACTGAATAATGAACAAATTTGAAATGTATTTCATGTAAAACATAAAGCATTAATAATATTATATTTTTATGAAATAAATAGATTTTTTATAAAAATTAAATATTTTGAAAGAAAATCTATTTTTCAATTTAAGAAAACTAAAAAACTTGAAAAATCACCCAAATAAGAAAATAGTATAGAAATTAATTATTAAAAAAATAAAAATAGTGTTATTAGAGTTTTAAATTGTAATAGAAAAACATTTTAATTTACGCGTTATAATGGTTAAGAGTAGGGTGAGCATGCTTAAAAAGTCACGCTGCATACGTATATATATATATAAAGCTTTTATTTTACGTTATTTAATAAAAAACACTATCTTAAAAAATAAAACAATTACAAAGTACTTAAATAGGAATATAAATTGTATTTTCTTTAACATTAAATAACAAAAGGAAAAAGAAAAATTAAACAAACATAATAGGTACTAATAAAATTAGTTTCTGAATTATTATATTGATCAATATTTGGTTATAATTTGAGCATTCTGGCGTACCTAACGGAGAATTAATGATCAAAGGGGATGCTTTTTAAACATCGTCAGAGGTAAGATGACAGAGTACCCCTACGCCACCCTCACTCTAACCCCTGTGTATAATTATACGAAAACGGAAAATTGTGATATTGTGTATATATATAAATTATATACGGATATAAAAATCTACACTTTGTTATAATATAACACGTCTTAAAAGCCCTTACAATGTTTCAACTCTGAAAATATACCTATTAAGATTTTGTAGAGTTTTTTAACAGAAAATTATAAGTAGTCCTAATTTTGTCAGACTTTTAGGTGTAAATAAATGAAATAAATAATGCTTGCATTCATTCATCTGATTATATTAAACAATGTTTTTTAAACAATTTGAAATTTATGAATTATTTTGTAAATTTATTCATATTTTTATATTCTTTTATTATTCATATCTCAATATCTTATACAATATAGTCGATGTCATAGACATATGTCAGTGACATTAATTATTTTATTAAAACTGCCTACAAGCAAATAGTCAAAGGCTTACTTAATATAAATTAACTCTACGCCTGTTTATTTTAATCTATTTACTTTAAATTTATATAATGAGATAGGATAACGAAACATTTATTGGACTAATTGACAGTTATAAAATAATTAAAAAATTTAAAATTATTTTACATAATATTATTATTTTTTAAATTTAGGTACTTAATAATTATAAATTCTAATAATTTATATATATATATATATAATATTACTCGATTTAGGTAAAAAAAACTATAATTTACGGTTTTACATAAAGGTTTTACGTATCTATATTTTATTTTTTTAATATCTATCGAATTTAATGTTTGAATTTATTGTAAAATTTATATTAATAATGAAAAAATTATTTTTCTTCCAATTCATATTTTATGAAAAATGTATAAAATAATTTATTAAATAATTAGTTAGTCAATAAATAATAATTATAAATATTATTATCAAATGTATTTAATAGTAATTAATTTAAATTTATAAATTTTATCATAGATACCTACTTATCTAAATTAAAAAAAAAAATTTCCATATGTTCTTGAATTTTATAAGTAATTAAAAGATTAAAATTAACCTAACAAGTTTTTTTTTCATTATTTAGCTAACTTAATGTAGGAGTTAGTGAAAATTTATTGTTTTAATTAATCGTCTGTATATAGACCTGCGTATCTATATAGCTTACGTTTTGCACCGAAATTTTAATTTCCGGTTTGAAACCGAAAGTTGACCTGAACTTTTATTTAATTTTTTTCAAAACTTAAAACAAAACGAATGTTTGACGATAGTGACTTTTTCGGTATTCAAAATTGTAATTAAATGAATTAGATAAAGTTTGATTATGGTTTTTCATTTAAAACATTGTATTCAAGATTATAATAGGTGTATACCACAATTACTTATATTGCTATTAACATTTAGTTGTGGAAAACATTTTTAAAATAGTTACAAATTTAAATCTTAAATAGTACTTATCATTCCTTTTAACTTTTATACATTTACGTGGTTGAACGCAAAATTATAGGTATAATGATGTCATCGAATTTCATACCGGTCGACATTTTTAACGATATTAAACTTTCCATATTATTACACGTTAGTTAATAAGTGGTAAGCTAATAATATTAAAATATAGTAAACTTACGAACATAGTCATACAGAAAATATAGTCTATAGAGTCTTATCACCTATTATCACTCATTAATCGTATTGCTTCTATTGTACACTTACCTATTGTGTCCAGTGCTTAAAGTGGAAAAAAATTCCAGGGGGGACTTATGTCCCCATATAATTATAAGCGTTCCATATTTCATTGTATGTATAATGTATAATATATAATACCTATGTACACACAGAGTAATATTTTTTAAACATGCTCAACCCACTTTTAACCGCGAATAATAAACAAATTTGAAATTAATTTCATGTAACATTTAAAACACTAATAATACTACATTTTTATGAAATAAATAATTTTTATAAAAATTCAATATTTTGAAAGAGAATATATTTTTTTTTTCATAATAATAAAGTTATACAAATAAGGAGTGATTGTCATATAAGAAAACTAAAAAAATTAATTAATTATTTCACAAAAATGTAAGTACTTTAAATTCAACAAGAAAAAAAATTCAAATTTATACATTATACACGGTTAAAAGTGGTAGTGAGCAAAAAATCACGTTGTGTTCCTAGGTATATATATATATGTGTGTGTGTGTGTGTGTATGAAGACCAATTTTACCTTATTTATTAACAGCTATTTTAAAACAACAATTATAAAGTACTTAAATAGGAACATAAATTGTATTTTCTTTAGTACCTACCTAGGTTTATGTTTTTTTAACATTAACAGAAATTCATAAAAATGTAATATACATAAAAAATATATCATACACATATGTATATTATAATATGATAATATGACTATACATATCTTAGTATAGTGATATGTATTTTAAAGTAACACGACTAGTGAATGTGGGCCAAATACACCAGTCGCGTGGGACCGGCTTCAGATTCTATCTTAGTCCGTGATTTTTATTAAACAAATTTGATAGATCTAAAATAATATATTTGATTTAAAAAAAGTAAAAACTATAAGATTTCATTTCAAAGGAATTCTGAATTTTATTGATTAATATTTGGTTATAATTTGAGGGTTCCGGAGTATCTTACGGAGAAATTTTTAAAGGGCACACTTTTTAACCACGGTTAGAGGTAAAGGGACTGAGTCCCTCTGCGTCTCCCTCACATTAACCCCTGATTATATCATAATTATAACGGTTTACCGTTCACAAAATCAAAAATTAGAACAAACCAGAACTTTTATTGGTAATTTAAAAAATTAGAATCAAAACCAGAAATCAAAAACTTTTATAAACCGAAATCGGAACAGGAATATTGCAAGATATTCCTCGATCTACTCAGAATCTAAAATTTACAAGAAAGAGTTCAGATAAATTACTGGACCAATTAACGAGTCATTATGTGAAGTTATATATAACGCATTTTTAGAAGTGAGTCGAACATTTTGAAGTTTAAAAATTCGTACCAAACTTCAAAAGTTTGGTTTGGGTTCGAATGTCAAACAATAAGTTGTAAAAAGTCAAACCTGTAAACCAAACTTGATTAAAGAGTTTGAATTTGAATAGAAGTTTGAACTCGAGGAGAAGTTCGAACATTGACACGAATAATTTTTTATATATGAATTCTAATTAGGTAGACCAAAAATATGATAATCTTGTTTTGCTTATTATTTGCGTTTTTAAGGGAAGTATTACATTAATTTTTGTAATAAGTATATAGTTACGTTGTTGATGACATTTTTTTAAAATTTTTGTTTATTTTTGAATTCGGATTTGATTCGAATTTGAACAATAAACTAAAAGTTCGATTCGGGTTCGGGTTTAGGTTCGGGTTTGGGTTCGACAAATAAACTAAAAGTTCAGTTGGAGTTGGGGTTCAAAGTCGGTTCGGTGCCTTAATTTTTGATAAATGCCTAAACTCACCTCCATATATTTTACATGTATAGTTTAAGCTTTGATATATTATGGAATATAAAATACAGTGGCTAACATTTTAATATAATTATTAATATCATAAAGAATAATAATATTATACTGTCGTTTTAAGATCTAAATTCATTTTATTATGTCATTGAATTAATAATTACTTTATTTAGCCCCCTTGGAAAATACTGCGTACGCCACTGGCTATCGTCAATATTATAATGGAGATAAGTTATTAGGTATTATATTAAGAGGACGCCACATCTTCAATTCTGAAGGGGTTTTAAATTTAAAAAAAAAATGAAAATCTAACAAATTAATAATATTAAAATACATTTTAAAAATAACTAGATCCGTGTCAGTACCGTTTTTTTTTAAAATTATTGAGTGATTATGGTATGAAAAAAAAACGTACGATCGTTTGAAAAACGAGAAGTTGAACAATGTTTTGTCGGAAGCCTATTTTTAAAAATCGTATTAATAAGTTAAAAATATAGTACAGAAAAAAAAAAAAATCGTATTTGGTAAATATTTAATTGTAAAAAATATGAAAAATAAACATTATTTTGAAAATTTAAGTACAAAAAAAATATCGGAAAAATGTACATCTTTAAAACGGCGTGTAATTTATATATATTAATATTTATTATCTACTTTGTAGCATTTGAATTATGAAAGTACAGCTATTTTGCTACAATAGTTTGTAAGTGTAGCGTCCTCTTAACGGGATGGTCTTAATATTGTATGTTATTTGTACGATAATGTGTGTCCACACACCTTGCATATGTCCACGTTTTTCAACTGCGATTCAAGGCTGTCGGTTTTAGAAGATGAAGCTCCGGCTCCTCCCGGTTCGTCTTTTCCGCCAGCTTGCTGTTTCCGAGTCATGTGTCCTCGGAATGACGCTTGGATTTTGGTCGCGGCGTGGCACAATTCTATACGAAACATACACGCAAAAGTTAAAGTAGGTTTATTCATTTTATCAGAACTAATACCCAATACGTTTTCATCATATTATGATATCCCTTCAACGCATGCATTTTTTATAGTACTTGAAAAAAATAATTTTATTTTCATGAACTTTTGGAGGTTCAGAAAGTCGGTTGATACTTAGTGGGAACATCATGCATAATTTAGATTTGGTCTCAATACATTTTCTATTATTTCATTAACAAATAACATTAACAAGAGTAGATTTTTCAACAAAATGATTGACTTTTAATAACCAATTATTCAAAATAATCGAGTCTTCCGATAAGTATTTAAACACACGGATCGATATTACCTATGTACATTTTATAATTAAAATGGGGAAATTGTTCGTATACTTAACATTTTTTTACCAAATCCATTAATTTATAGTACCACAAATTAGGGAAATACACACGAATGTCAAATGTCGAATAAGAATAAGAATTCAATTAATCGTTGGTAAGCAAATAGATCCAATTGTCGACACTTGCTACACTCTTGTCACGTACAAATCTTACAATATTTGGCATTTTACACCGAGTTATTTTTTCTGAATCCAGTGATCCAGAAAATCCTTATACGGTACATATAGTTGCAGGGAGATTTTTGCACATTTGAACCAAAGTTATTTTCGTTTAATTTGTTTGGTCAATCACGTTTAAATGAGATACAAAAACCCATAACGATAATGAAATCTGAGACTTGATACATTCTCGACATCTAATAATGTATGTAAGTATTATAAGTTTAAAAAAAAGGTTGTAAAATAAAACCAAAAAAACAGAAAATAAATAGGTAATAAATAATAAGATACAAATAATTAAATTTATTATATGGATTTGATAGTAACTATTTACAGTATCATAACATTCGATACAGAAGTATAATATATTAGCATTTAAATTGGTAGTTGCTTTAAAGGAACACTATGCCTTTGTGAATGTAAAGGTTTTGTCTCAAAATAATAAATTGTTTAGAAGAGCGTTTAAAGAGAATGATCATTTATTTTTCATGAGTTAATATTTTTTGACATTTTATTTTTCAATAAATGTTTATTAGATTATATTATAAATTCCACGATCAATGGACGCAGAAAAAAATTAATCTATTTAGAAAATGATTAAAAAAAAAATATTGATTTCAAACCTTTTCATTCTCATGTAACAATCATGCATGAAGGGATATATATTATTGTTCACATAACACAATCGTGATTTGGGGGCTAGAAAAGCCAGTTTTTGGAGACATTGACATCGATTATATGCAATGAATATGTAATTTAATTTATGAATTTAAAAATAAATAACATTCTCGACCGAGTGTGCCAAATTATCATTTAACAAATATACAATATACATTTGGCCGTTTTGAAAAAATAAGTAATCAATATCACTAAGGAATCAAACTCCACAATAGTTTCACAGATATTTAAAAAATTAATCATCCTTCTTGCACTTGAAGGTTATATACTGCTAAAACACGTTAAATGTGTGTAGTATAGTACATATAATAATTAAGTTCGATTTAGATACTATTAAAAATTGAGTTTGATATTCCTCACCTACGTCATCTGGTCGGAATTCCTTTTCGAAATCTACTGCTTCTTCGGATGTTTTCATCGTTTTCGTATTATCTTCTTCGCTAGTTGAACTGGTCAAACTATCGCGTTCTCCCAAATCTAAATAACCAACAAATCGTCAATTCAATTAATACATAATATTAATTTAATTAATTATATAAAAATAAGTTTAATCTCAAATTCCAAGGGGACCGTGTTAATTGATTGAAAAATAGTGGTCAAAATATCATTTAATTGAATGGTATTTTAATCAGAAATTCTAAGTTTACAGACAAGTAGAGGTTATTAAATTAATAATTACAGATTTTTTAAAAATATTATTGTAGCTATACTTAAAATTTTTTTACTCTTTTGTAAATAATTATTCGTCCCTTTTCTATTTCATTAATAAAGTAGGTAAATATTGTTTATGAAACTTCACAAACTATTGAATTAATCGCAGTGTGAAACTAATTTTAGTCTAGAATTTACAACCAAATATTTTTTGGCCAAATTGACCACACGATAACTTGAACTTAACCCATATGTTTTTTGATCGGATTTATCCATATTAAAGGTATCATTATTTTAACAAATAGGATAGTAAACAGACAGGTATATACACTATACAGACATACTATATCACAGGTACTTCTATCATTTAGTATATTATATTACAGTTCGCAAGATACATGAATATTCTATTAAACGAAAAACAAAAATTTTTGTACGCGAAAGATCAAAATTGGGCCCTTTACGTAGAGTTATAAACAAATTACCTCAAATATATTTCCAGTGACGTTGCAAAGAAAGCTCTGGATTTTCATTTTTATACTTTAAAAGGATTTTTAAATTACGTACATAAATTTTACGTATCATGACACATTAAGCGCAATACGAAAAGTGCACAGTAGGAAATTGAAAATTCTCCAGAGCAAAGTTTAGTATATTGTTTTAAACTTTTAATTCCAGATTCCGAGTAGAGCAAGAAACACGTATTAAATGATGAGGTTTCTTTTTCATGAGCAAAACTTTGTCGAAACAGTATAAAAGTACTCTTAAAGTTTTATGTAGATTGGACATTGAGCACAGATGGTACTGCTTAGACGAGTGGTAATTTTCAAATATTCCTGGTAGTTATCCAGATAAAACGATGAAAAACTGTTAACACTTGACTTTAGGAATCCTTATATCGAATGATTTATCATTTATTTAAAATGTAAAATAAAACAATAAAAATAGTAACAGTTGGGTGTTGGCTATACTTTCTATTTTGATTGTTGGCTTTGAATTTTGAAATACCGCAATGCGTATCGTATATTTAATATGTATCCCATGTGACTCTATCTAGATTTAAAATAATATTATTGCATCCTTAAATAATGTAATTTTTGAATTTGAATTATGTATCAAAGAATTTTGGTTTGAAACTTTTATTTTGTATTTTTAATATTTTATTAGCTTTGGTAATTTTATTAAATGTATCTTTAATAGTACCTACCTATTTATACACTAACATCGAATACGTAACAACAAAAATATATCGATCAAAAGTATATCGGTATATACAATATTTATAGTAGTTATATTTAATTTTATAAGTTTTTCAATTTTACAATTTTTAGTATTTTATTTAGGATTTTAATACTTATAACTTGTAATGCAATTCTGAGATTTCAAAGAATATTTTAATGCATAATTAGATATTTGTGATGTATTCTAGAAAATTGAATAGAACATTTTTTGTACAGTCTTAAGAATATGATTAAAATATAATAGGTATTCCACATTATAATACTAAAAATGTTTTTAAAAAGGAGATATATATTCCTCATATTTAAACCTATGAGTTATCATAAGTATTATACAAAAAGTTAAGTTAACAATTAAAATTTTTTTATTTAAAGACTTAATACAAGTGCTATTGACTAGTAAAAAATAAAAATAAAATAATAATCGTATAGGCTATAAGGATATATTTAAATAATATATTCATTGCATTTATCATGGAACAATATAGGTACACCTATTAATAATATTCATTAATATACACGATTTTTCGGTGTGCTTATATTTTACTCATTTAACTCGATACCTTGTTTGTAATTGTAAATCTATCAATGTTATAAATTATGATTGACTATTTTATATATGATAATATGATAAAGAATAAAATATAGTTAAAACACATATATATTATATAGATTCTATAGATAAAGATAAAATATAAACCATTTTTATCTAAATAAAATGAAAAAATATTTAAAATAGTAAACAAATTGAGTTAATAATATTTTTTAATTTCTATGAATTAAATGACCCCGAAAACCATAAGTAGGTATAGATTTTTCTTTAGATTTTCAGCTTTATCATTTTATTTTTATATCTATGCATTTTTTTGAGTCGAAGGAGTCTGGTAGAAGTTTTGGAGTTAAGAGTTTTTTCGATAGAAAATTGAATCTAGTTGGTATTTTGAAGCGATAATTTTTGGATTTTCTAATAGTTTAATAGCTAATAGTCTAGTAATAGGTAAGCTTAAAAATCCTAGATTTTTATAACAGCAATATTTTATAAATGCAGTGAAAATTATAAAGTAACAAATAGAATTGCCATGTTTACCTATTTTTTTTTTAGTTACATACAACTATATAAATTACTTTGCTAATATACAATATTATTGTATAAATAATACATAATTTTTAATGTTATCATAATAGATAATAATAAAATAACAGAGATTTCGGGTTGTCTCACGGAAATAAAGTTTAAATTTATGGTATATGTATATATCGTTGTCACACTGATTCCTGTAATGTTATCAGTATGATCTATCTGTATTCATATAATCTGTGGTATATCTAACTATATTCTATGCTCGTATGTCGTAACGACGTTTGTCGTTTGGTGCAGTTATTATCTACCCATTTTCAGATGTTAACGGCATATCACTTATCTAGGTTATATAGGCATAAGGTAAATTGAATTATGTTTTATACGAATGTAGATAATATAATGTTCTTAATAAAATAAATGACATCGCGTTCGTTGTTACAGTAACCACATATTATATAGACATTTTAGAGAAAATAATATAATATAATATTGTTAATACATATTATATTTGTTATTAATCCGTAATATTTTTTGGTTGTGTATCATCAGATATTTCACTCACGAGCCGTTACTGATATACATATATATATATATATATATATATATACGTATATTTTAGTATAGAATACACATGAATACACATTCATTTCATTCGCTTAGACATTTTCGGTAGAACGTGCCATATATACATAATAAAATATATAGGCACATATTATCATATTGTTTTCGAGAACATTGCTATGCGAATTTCCAAATTCGGTATATGTACACGAATGGTGATCATGCATTTTTAACGCCAATTCCGAAATCCTCATTGTTTATGTATCGCAATGATACGCGGATATGGTCCGGCATTGTAATATTATTTTCGAATAACATATAATAATATATATATAATAATGGTGTGTCTACTCTGCTGAGCCGATCGGTACGAAACGATTCGTACCGACGTACGAATTACCGGGAGTTCGTAATTTTCACAATATTATATACGTAGACCTATAAACCAGGCATGTAGCTAAGCGAGGTGTGGGGGGGGGGTTTAGTGGGCCTCAATTGTATCATTCCCTCGACACCCAACTGTTTCGTGTATGTATACTTCAGTGTACATATTTTACGGACATTATAACCTTGTAACTTTGTATAGATGTAATGAAAATGCGATGTACGGTTAAAGCATATTATAATATATCGGTGCGAGTAGGCTTCAATGTTCGTAAGGAGATTTAGACAAATCTAAGATTCAGGATTCGTAAAATAATTCATAATTTTCGTCTGTTTAAATGTTCCGTCAGTCATTCATTTCTGGACGGATGAAAAGACGAAACTCGAAAGAAAACTCATAAATTGTCGAAAAGGTACCTACATTAAATTATTACGTAATCGAATTTTTGATCAATTACCCTCCCTCTCCCCATATTTGTCAAAAAACGAAAGACCCTTTACTTAATTATGTCAATATATGTCAGACAACTCCCTCAATTGAATAAAAATAAATCCAAAATAAATAGTCATATTAAAACGGTATTTTGAAAAAAAAAATGTATAATGGCGAGGAAATATTCCTACTAGGTAATGACGTCATACTTAAATACCCCTAACGCCCCTATCTACAAATAGTGAAGTCCCTCAAGATCTTAGGGAACTAAAAATGATTTTTTGAAGATCCGTGATCGCTCATGGGTCTAAAAATACTGGCCCAATCAGTGATTTGTTTTTCGGCTACCGCACCTGCTATAGCTTTTGGTATACATGTAATTTGCCTATATTGTTCTTCTATATATTGAGAAAATGGCGTAGGTAATTCTTAAAACATGCATTTTTCCTTTCTAAACATTGATAAAATTATAAAATGCACCGATGGATATTCTGCCTCAAAAAACGTCAATTTCCAGTAAATATTTTGCTCTTCTGTTAAATAGTTTTTGAATAATGAAATAAAATAAGTAAGTAAGCCTTAAAAATAATACAGGAAAAATAGTCATATGTCTCTATAAAATGTACAGTTTTACAATCTCTTATTTCCCAAACTCAGGTTTGTACCTTCACATATTAGGATAGTTTAAGATGGTTCTTGATAGCTACAACAAGCATAGCTACCAAATTGTTGGATGGATTTGGTAATTATAGCCGACTTGCACCAAAGACCAGACGCCACCAACGAGAAAAATCTCGTTGGCTACCCCAGTTGCTATCTGGGAGTCAAACCAGGGACCTTGAGCACCGTAACACGTGTTTCGACCACTCGACAATAATCGACCCCCCAGTCGCATGTCATGTCTCTATCATGGCCAATAATATATCTTAGTTAAAAACCAAGCTGCTTTTCCATTAGTACAGGCAATTTAGAAGATTCCATAAAAAATTAATAAAACTGGGATAATTTTTAAAATTACCAATAGGTAATATCGAATATATGTCAGGACTTCAAAAAAATGTATTTTACCTATATGATAATGGATAATCTTTTATAAAAATGGGTTGGTTTCTACAAAAAGTAATATTTTACCTTGCTTTTGTTTAATTTGAAACTTTTTTTCATATCACCCAGAAGCTTCGAAGGGAATTTAATTTAATTTATAAAAAATATTAATAATGAAAATGCACGCAGTATAATAAATTGTAATTTTGTTTTTGTATGGTTTTCATAACCATCATTTATTACATAATATAGGTAACGGTAATATATTGACTTAAGCATGTTGGATTAAAAAATTGACAAAATAATTAATGGAAAATACTTTGATCGTCCCATACCTATCTATCATGATCGGAAAACATTATAGAGATAATAATTATGGGTATTTATGGATGAAATATAAGTACTTACTTTAATATTTTATTTACGCCTTGTTTAATAATTATTCGGGTAAAATTGGGAAAACAAAATAGTAGACAATGATAATTCTATGGAATAGTAATGTTATGGATAATAATTTTGATTGAAGTTTTTGAATTACTTTTAAATTTAATTGCAGACCTATTAGGTACCTACTAAATAGACTACTCTCTTAAGTAATAAAAGAGTATTATGGAAAATAAAATACATTTTTTACTCAGTTGTTTCCTAATATTTGTGATAATTACTCGTGTTATCATATTTTTGTTTGAAATGTTAATATATCAATCAGAATATTTTTGTATTAAACTGTAGGTAGTATGTTAGATTTTCTTACAAAATACCTTCTTTTGCTTATCACATCTTGTCTGAATGTTTCAATAGGTAGAGAGGGAGCAATAAATGTACAGCACATTTATGTCTATAACATGGATAACACGAATGTTATAAAAAATGAGTTGCAATAAATATTGAAATTTTTAAAGTCAATGCATAAAGTTCTCTATATATTATATTATTTATAATGGATTCATATTCTAGATATTATATAGTAATTTATTAATCATCTTAATAGGTACTTATTAAAAATAAATACATTTTTAAAAAATTCTTATTAAAATGATGTATGGAAATAATAAGTATCTATTATTCAGTGTGGATACGAAAATTAAACAACTGACCGACTTTTACGTGAATGATAAGAGAAATATTAGAGTGACAGATGGTGGATAACGGAGTGTGACAGATAAAGTTATTATTTTCAACGTTTTCGTCAATCAGACTTCCAACTGTTTAAAATATAATTTTTCATAGATATTTTCTTTTTTTATCTTGTATAGATAATATCAAATATGTATATTTTTATTCCATAAATATATTAGGTATCTATTCATTATATTTTATCAACCCCTAAAGTGAATATTGTAATTATATATACCTATATTCACATAGTTCATATTATTATAGAATTGTAACTACTGTGTATTTCTTGTTGTTAACTATGTATAATGGCATAAAGTATAATATTAACAATCATAAACCAAATTCATTTTTTTCCTCTCGTTTATAATTTTATTCAATCGTTTCTATCATTAACTAGGTATTTTATATATTTACTTATATTATGTAGATAAACATTTATTTGTTTGTTTACCAAACACTGAAAATTATATATTATTATCTCAGTTTTGAAGTAGGCACCTACCTATACTATAACATATTCATTTTTAGACAATTTCGGGTCAAATTTCGGTGAAAATTAGGTACATGGGTAGGTATACGCCCGAATCAGCTGCGCCGCAGACATTCTTTCGAAATGTACGTGTACCTATACGACGCACGTATATGTTATCAGGTATATATTAGGTATATACATAGGTTTATTTATTATATTCACCTATGTAAACAACGTCGCGATGTGTGTACATAAATTACTGCTTTTTTTTTTTTTTTTTCATTTTCTATGAATAAATATCGGAAAATAATTTCATGTAGATACCTATATACACCAATGTGTAGGTTATATCGATGATTGTATTTATGTAATTCGTCACTGTTGTTTGGCAATTTGGTCGTTCGGAAAAACGTTTTTGAAAAAAGATGAAAAGAGAAAAAAGAACTATAAAAACATTACACATAGGTTTAGTTCTGTGAGTGAATTTAAAAAAAATATGTTTTTACTCAAAATTTAATAATGTATACCGTTGAAATGACTATGGAATTATTAAAACTTATGTCGGGGATTCTGTCAACGAAGTCATTCTTTTTAATCGGCAACGCATAATAAACTCGTCGGAAAAAACGTATTAAATATTTTTTCGTTATATATATTATATATTATAATCGTGGTATACAGTCGTTAAAAGGGAAAACGTTTTTCGACGAAAATTCGTTTTACCGGTAAACTGTCGCGTATTATTACCGGTGTTGTGAAAAAAAATTACTTTTAAAATGCATTTAAATCAAGGAGTGGCTATAGTACATTATGAATTAGGCTGCAACCAAAGGGAGCCATAGTAAGCGAATCAAAAGAAAACAAAAATTCGCAGAATGCTTTATATATTTTATATTTTCTAAAACTGTAAAAATATAATATTATTATTATCTCGTATATTTAATGATTTTTGATTATGTGATTTCATGTTTAAATAAAGAAAAAAAATCTTCAATAGGCAATCAAAAACATTAAAGCAAGTAGATAATACTGAAAATAACAATTGATAATTGCAGTGTATCGATCGCATATGGTCACTATTATAATACCTTGTAAAATCACGTGCAATAAAATGTTTAGCCTCATAATGATTTAAATAGATTTAGGAACAAATAAAAATAACCCATAAAAATATTTAAATAATTTTACACTTTGAATGTGCCTAATCATTAATTATCTATTATGTTTTTCATTATGATATTTGTAAATAGGTACTCGCATTTTCAACGTTTAGGTATGCGTTATTTATGCGTATACGACTTGCAAACGCTGTTATTTTCCATTCAGATGAGATATTATATAATATCAGGTACAACATCTGGTTCATCATTTAATTGTTTCATTTTAGGAAATACCAATTTAAATAATTTTTGAGTTCTTCGTCTTCGGCCAATGAAAAAAAAAAAAAATTTATTTAATTAAAAGAATTATTTACATAATTATTGGCATATTATATTTGACATAGAACCTTTTTATTTTAATATTAGAAAACAGTGTTTTAGACAGAACATTTTATTCTATAAAATATTGGGGATAAAAAGCGTTATCTATTGACAGCAATAATGAATAATTAACCGATAAGGGTTCTCATCAAGAGATAGTACTTTTTTATTTTGATTAAATCTTTGAATAGGTATAGGTCATGTTAAAACCTTGTCAGACTAAAAAATGTACAAAAATTTAACGAACTGGTATTTATAAAAAATTATTTTTTTCAGAATTGGCAGTTTGGCAGTTAGAACTATTTTATTTTAAGCCCACGATTGGTTGATCAACAAATTTACGTTGAGTCCATCGATAGTTGTCGAAAATGAATTTGCTGTTACATTGAATGGACATTTACGTTTGACATATTTGACATATTATTTACTATGAGTGTAGATAAAAAATTGGCATTAGTACGTATAATAATAAATAATATCAACTAAAGCGATGCGCAACGTGAACACGGGACAATATATATATATATATAGGTAGGTATATAATAACTTGTTGACCGATTGACCGTTTTCGGTGGATTTGAGTGACTGTCTGATCAGATTACCTACAGGTAATTTCCATTATTAATTGTCGATCGGAATTTTTATTGGTCAACGTGTAGGTTAGGTAGTCAGAGTAGAGTAGAGTAAAGTAAATAAGAGTAGAGTAGAATACTCGAAGTACGATTACCTACTCCGAAAATCCGAACGATGGTTAATATTTATAATAAATGATAAGACATTTTGATAAATAATAACCAACGAGTCACGAACATGTTTGTAAAGATTCTAAAGTATCTTTAAATTACGTAGGTACCTATCTGTTCTGTGCTTAAATAAAGTTCTTCGTAATCATACTAGCTGTACCTAGGTACTCAATATTCAATATAAATAAAAACCATTTATTATCAGTAGAGTTTACTAATAACATACCACTTTCATTGGGGGTAACGAGAGTTTACTCGGACATGACAATAACATGACGTTTTTGAACGGAAGTCGTATAGTTGACTTTGTTTCTCGAAGGACACGAAGTTGACTATAGTCATTTTGAGTTGAGCATTCGAACTTCGAACGCACAAAAGATCGACACAAAAAATGTTAAACGTAAACGTATGCACATTGTGATCGTATATGACTAATTTTTTTGGATAAAAATGTATTTAAATACAAGCATTTACATTTTATAACAAACACTAAAACATAATACAATTACTTAACAAAAATATTATCAAGACAAAAATAAAGATAACAAAACACCATTTAACTTATAGATATAGTTTAAGATAACCAAACTGACTTTTATCTATATATAAAAGACTATTTTTACCATTTACTTATTTAAACATGTATGTATAGATAAATTTAGAAAAATTAATTTTACATATTAAAAAACAATCTATACTTAAATAGGTAATTTTTGATTATTATATATTGATAAATATTACTTTGTTAGTACCTATACCTTCTAATCTATAATTGATTTCATTTTACAATATTATAAAAATAATTTGAATATCATAATAGTAAGTAAATACGAAATTATAAATTTTATTTAATATTTTGATTTTTTAAAAGTTAGGTTTTTATAATGTTTTTAAATAATTAGTTGTCTAGATATTATTATATTATACTTATGTTTAGAAAATTAGAAGGAACGATATTTCTATTCTGATACGGATAAAGATTATGGAATTGAATAGATAAGATAAAATTTAAGCAATATATCATTATTACATTACATTATATTATATTATATTATATTATTATTATTATATTATAACCTATAAAATGACTCACACTATGAATTATACTTTTCAACACTGATTATTATTATCATTCCAACCTAACCTAACTAAGACGTATAAAACACGAGTTTCGTTCAATGATTTATTGAACAAAAATTGATCTCCTATAAAATATTGTTATTATAACATATTATAATATATTATTAGACGATTATTTTAGTTGTTTTACCCACCGAAAAAACTTGTAAATTTTGAATCCCTATTCGGATAATATTGGGAAAACCGAGAACGTCAACAGCAATTATTTATATACATATTACCTACCCATATTATCGTAATCGTATATTTAAATACTTTTACGAGACTGTTCATGACTGCACATACACCCACATTACAGTCGGGTGTGCACGTATAGGCAATATATTTTATAGCCCCAAATCGTTTGTCACGTCCAGTTCAGGAAACTACATTATTGTACGGGGAGACGATAAACTATACCTATTATATTTACCTACCTATATACCTATCTATTTACCTATCCATATAGAGTTTAGAGATTTCGTTTTCGGGTTTTTGGCACAAATACGAGTATTATTTCGAAAACGGCGAACAATGCAAGTAGGAGGAGACTATCGTACTATAAGAAAATGTAATATATTATACGGACGGAGGAAATAAAAAGCTCGCAGTTTTTGTTTTTTATTTTGTCCGAAGACTAAAAAAGATAATAAAATACGAATGGTAAATAGACGAACAATAAAAACAAGGGTAGATAATAATAATAATAATAATAATAAAAAAAAAAAATTATATACACATATAAAATGTATATATGTATATACCTAAAACTTTCGGAAAGTGGAGGTGCGGCGTCGAGGACGAAACACTGGTGACGTACAAATGTTCAACGCGTTGCCCTACATTGCATTTCCCCCCCTTTTTTTTTAATATTATAATATAAAGACTGTACTCGGCACGGTTGTGGGGCAAATCAATTTGCCGTTTTCAGTAGTATGATTTCTTGTATAATATAATATTATATTATTATGTGCCATTTATTGGCTTTTAATTTTTAATTTTTTTTTAATATCAATTGGATATTTTTATTTTATTTGTATTTCATGACAGTCATAATCTATTGATTGCAGTAGGTACCTAGATAGTATATGCATATTCATATATAGTATCATTCGTGTTAAAATGTTAAATAGTCTTGAAATTTGATAACAAACATACCTATTATCTAGATAGGTACTGCAGACAATACGATAATAATAAAAATAATGTAGGTATAATTGAATTTTATCTATCTAGCTGCCGAATCAGCTTCATATCTATAGATAAGCACGTATCAGATAAATTGTGTTTTATTTAAGTGATAATTGTATAAAAAGTTCAAGTGTTAATACATTGTTTTAATCTTTTTAATGAGCATGTTAAAAAAACGATTTGATACATATTATAATGTATATGTAATGTAATGTGCGTATATTTTACTACATCCCTCTCGTAGTACCTACGGGTGTATTTTTTTGGCGGCGGTTGTAATATAGGCCCTGACTACCATCCATTAATCCACAGATTATAACGATTCATATTATTTTATTACCAAAAAAATACTAACTAAATGGTTTTTTTTTTCACTTTTATTAAACGTTTTATCCAAATAATAATTTGACATTTCAAATATTCATTAAACTATTATTATGTTTTATTTTATATATTATATATATTTTTATATTTTTTATTATATATTTTTTTAACATCATAATATTATATACGAGTATCTACCTAATTTATATGATTTGTATGTAAGCAGTAATGTAGTGGACACGGCGTGTACCCACTACTATTTTTTAATATATGCATGTACCCAAAACAAATTCGTAAATCACGATTGAGTACCCGTGGACTTGTATTAAATTGCTACATTTTGAAAACAAATATTTAACCAAATTAAGTTCTAAAAATGTTTACAAAATATATTTTTTAGCACATTTAAAACACGTTTTTGGCATTTAATTATTTGATGTGTATTTGAATGGTATTGTGTAATTAATATATACCTACCTAATGTAATATTGTTTTAAAATATGATTTAAAATGCTTTTGATATAACGATTTTAAACAAATTTCGGTAAAAAATACATATATTTCAAAATTTAAAATATCTATAAAGACTCCGAAATTGAGTTAATATTTTTGAGAAATATAGTAAATTAATATTAAACTTCGAATTTCGAATTTGCGAAATCGTGTATTTTATATACTTTTTCGACAGTTGTTCCTAACGCGTTGAAAACATTTTGAGAAAATCAAAAAATGACTTCTCTAAAGTACCAATCAACTTGAGGCAATTCGAAACTAGAAATCGGGTAAGCACTCCTAGTTCCTATTAGAATTTTAGTATATATATGCGTTTGAGGAAAGGGAAAGATAAATAAAATTCACAGTTTAGAAAATTCCTTGGAATAAATACTGATATACTTGTATATCTAGTTGTGATATTTGAATAAAAATAAAATAAGAATTTGGTGGGTTTGGGCAGTACAGGGTTTAAACTTGGTGGCTGATTCCCAACCCCTCTCGTTATTGGCCTAATTTTATATCGGACAGGCATGAGTCCATTTAGAAAAGTCAGTGGCATGAATTGATATTTTTAATGATTTTAACTGTTTTAAGCCTTTCCGTTTATTTCCCGTTTTAGAAAACATTTTTTCGATATTCGGCAGAAAATACGTCACAGAGTTTTTTTGACGATCTATGGAAAAAATTCTAGCTACATGCCTGAATCGAACATGTACCCACTAATTTAAATTTACAACTACATCACTGTATTTAAGTATGTTTTCATAAAGATTAATAATAATTCTATCCACCTATAGATAAAGATTTATTTATTTATTTATTTGTAATTAACGCCAATCGGCAATTACAATAATGTACATTGTATATATATATATAAAGATTACAAAAACAAATTAAATGTGATAAAACAGTTATTTACACATAAAAATACATATTTAT
>JAIPRL010000880.1:33133-107207 GCA_025469235.1 Pemphigus obesinymphae
TCATTAAAGACAGAGGCAGCGTCTTCAATGGTATAGTATGAAAAGGTAGCTACCCAATTAAAACTCAGAAAGAATTTAGAAACGGAAGTATAGTCCGTGGCTCTAAAGTCATAGTAGGTTCGTGATGTGATGCTTTTTGTCATAATAGTGACTGGAAAGGTAATAGATAGAGGTGGGTGATAGGAATCAGGACAGACGATGGATGACGAGGCTACGGAAGTGGAAGCATTGTTTGTACTGCAAAAAACAAGGTCCAAAAGGCTACCATGACTGTTGCGTACGTAATTTAATTGGAAGAGGTTTAGGTAAGAAAAGGAATCAACGATGAGAGAGGATAAAGGAGTAAGCTGACCATGAGCATAAAGTCCCAATGTGTCATAAGACCAAGTGATATTGGGAATATTAAAGTCACCACATAGAAGGATGTGAGTAGGAGAGGAAGAGGAAATTAACTCCTCGATAGACGAAACATGAGACTCAACAGTTGGTAAGGAAATATTAGGGGGTAGGTACACAGCGCCAATCAGAATCCTAATTGAGTCAAGGGTTAACAGGGTAAAAACTTGTTCAACATTACAAACATTTGATATAATAGGGGAGGATTTAAATGAAGATTTGACGGCAATAAGAACGCCTCCACCTCGCGAAAAATTACTATTACTAGGGTTATTTATTATTTCAAGATAATGAAATAGAAATTTATATCTACATAAAAGAAACAATAAGCAGTTATTATTTGGATAATGTATATAAATACATTTGTCACAGTTGTCAAAGTATTTAAATACTTAAAAAAATATACATATTAGGTACTTATATTTGAACTTTTAAATAGGTACTGAATACTTATGATTATATTAGTGTAATAATAATAATGAAAACATTTTCGAATTTTACAATATTTTGTTTCCTAAAACTGTTATATTGGTAAATATGGCCACATAAACATTTTATAAAATAATTCATAACAAAACAATGCTTCCTGGATAACAAAATAATTGTTGCCTTTTACGGTTTTACCACTTTCATATTGAAATAATATTGTACATTTTCAGGTCATATATTGACAAATAAATAAAGAGATTAAGACAATAAATGCAATATTATATTAATATTTTTTATTGCACAATTTTTTTTTTAGTTTAGATTTACTTTATTATTGAAGTTCATCAAGTGAAAGATAAATATTTTAGTTTACATAATATTTTTTAATGATCCAATTTATACTGATTATTGGCATTTACTTTGCCTTAAAGGTTGTTTTAAAATTTAAATACTATTTGCAATGATTTACTAAAAATAAATTAAAACTTATTTGAGAAGTATTCGAAATACATTAAAAAAAATATTTTTACAATATTTTAATGTAGTGGGTATTATACAAAGTATATATCTCTTACAATTAAGATAACAAATAGTACCAAATGTCGATATATATATGAAGAATATAATTTTTGTATACTTAAAACTAAAAAATAATAATGCGAATAGTAAGGATGTGGAAAAATTAAATATTTTAACCGACGGACGAAATAATGGATTATAATTACTATATGGAAGAATTGTAATTTTTATTTATTGATCGGAGTATAATATGAAACGTCGGAATTAAAGTTTTTGAATAGATAACAAGTGTATTTCTTTGTAAAAGGATAGAATGGGACAGTTGAGCAAATGGTTAATGTCGCATAAATATATAGACAAACAAGAGTTGAGTTTAAAAGTGTGTTGTGGGAGAAGATTATATATATATGTATATACGTTTTGCGAGGAGGCATAAATATGCGAAGAAATCAATCGACGAGTTAGTTGGAGATAATCAATCATCCCTAACCACGGTTGATTAAAGATGTAGGGAATACTTAGAGGCTTAAGTAGAGGGTAGTTATTGGTTTTGCCATAGATTATTAAGATACTTAAAACGAAAAAAAAATTTTGGGGTAAAATCCGAATAGAAATATGAAGATGTAATAATGTAAAGAAGTGTTTATGTAGTACGAGCAAGAGTGCCGGAAATTATATTAATTTTCATCCTTAAATGACCAGGAACCCGTAAAAAAGCAATAATAATGAAACAGGAAGTTATTAATGCATAATATAGGGGATGTCATAAGTTTTTAAAATTATGAGAAAGAGGAAGGAGATACAAATGAGTAACTCTATATATATGGTAAAAACCTATCGATTTTCCATCAATACCAAATTTTTTTTAAAATATAGACCTATCTGATGTGAATGTATAATGATAATTTCACACAAGTTGTGACTTTTATACGGTATAACATACCTTCATTACTATAATGATATTGTCAACAGAGGGTTAAATAACTAACGGAAAATAATACAAAAAAATTACAATGTTGAGGGTGAAAAATAATAGTTATTAAAAGATTTTTTTATGAATACCATAAAAAATATCCAGGTCGTAAAAATAAATAAACACTAAAACAAAACAGGAACTGAAGAATATGCGGACCAAATAACACATCAATATTTTATAATATTAAATTGCGAGTATAAAATTCTCTCGTTCAGTTGTATATTATTTTATAAAAATAATAAAATACATTTTTAATCATAACCGATTAACGAGCTATTATATTTTCGTTATTTGATATTTTTTGTTGAATATGACTTTATAAATAGATATATAGGTACCAATTACTGTACATAATGAATAAAAGTTAAATATTAGAAAATAGGAATCTTGCGAGAGTTTCGGTTTATTCCATTTTATTTTGAAACTGTTCTGCATTGTAAACAAATTATGTAGGTACTTAGAATTTATTTTTTAAAATTGAAATATCTATAATTTATATTATGTATATTTTTTTTATTGTAGTTTTATTATTTTGTATGAAATCTGAAAAACTAAAAACTACCCTCGTATAAACATTTTAAATTTAATTAATATTGACCAAATTGTATGTACTTATATTATTTTTATTATAGGTAAATTGAAACCATATCCAAAGATGTCCGGATGAATAACTCAAATTTAAAAAAATAAGGACCACCCTAATATACACAGGGGAATAGTCAAATTTCACTCTTACCCGATTTGACATGGTCGAATTGAACTAACTCGAGTAAAAATTGGTTATGTTCGAACTTCGAATTGCATTCGGGTAAAAATTGAGTTATGATCAAACATCATACACAACCAGCCCTGTGAAAATGCACTAAAAAAAATGCAATTCAGTTTAAAGTATTATTTATTTAAATATGAATGTAATATACTTATTAAATATATCAACAAATTAATTTGCTTAAATACAAGTATATAAAAAATAATTAAATCTGTATCATAAAATCTATACATGGAAACATGTACAAGTTACAATGTTCGATTATGTAAATGTAGTGCTGTAAAAATATAATATTTTACAGCCTTGAAAATCCTTGAAATATTGAGAAAGCTATATTATAGTATATATATATTATTCTATAGAGTACAGACTATAGAATTTATTATATTTTATATAATACTTTTATTCGCTATAAAGCAAACATTACAAAAAACAAATTGTTCTATTTTATTTTTCAAGTATGTGTTTAGTGTTTATATATATATGTCTTACAATACTGAAACAGTAGAGCATACAACATAACTGTAACTGACAGGTAGATGGTTCATTTTTCAAACTTAAAAGAAGTGCCAAAAAACTAAAATCCTTACCTTACGTTAGTTTTTGTTTCACAATGCAGTAAATTCTTCTATTTTTCAAATATTTAACAACAAAATATAGATCGAAATATAAAATAGCAGAAGATGGAATTTTTCATATTGGTATGGATAATCTACATAGTATAACTACATATATAGGTATTTCCATCGTATAACGTTTAACATACTACATAAATATTAATTAAATTACTCGGGACTTGTAGTTTATGCTCACAGATATTAATATTTGTGGACTTTGTGGATTGTTATGTATATTACTAAAGATTTGAAATGATTGGGAATTAGATATTATTTTTCTAATAGGTAGGTATATAGTAATATTCGGATTTACTTAGATCATCATGTTCATTATTCATGTCTATAAATCTGTCTGCGAATATACATTTTAGTTCATAAAATCATTGTGATATGGGACACGACTGCTAAACGAAAAAATCACACCAGAAAATCACATAATCTAGATTTCGCAAAAAAAAAAACCGGACTACGGGTCCTTCCCTCTGCCTCTCGAATGAATTTATTGGAAAAGTTAAATTAAACGATGAAAGTTACTCGTATTTTTGACAACTCGAAAAAGTTTATCGGTTGAGCAAAATGAATTGATGAGATTTGTGGTTATTCTATTTAAAAAAATTAATATTTTTTAATTGAGGGAAAGTCTTATTTGAGTATAAAATAAATAAATATATATATTTTAATATCTACTAATAATTAATAAATTATGAAATATGGAATTATTGTTAGGTACGATTTTGAGTTTTAGAAAACCGTTTTATATATACATTTTTGATTTAGTAAAATATTTGTTTCGTTTAAAAATGTTAAATTTTAATAGTGAAAAACTTTAGTTTCCACAAAATTGGTATTGGTACTTACTACAAATAACAATAATATTGGCAGTACTATTAATATATTTGAATCCCATTTCTGAATTTTTAGAAGATAGGAATAATGAGGGTGGAAATAAAAATAAAAGAAAGAACAGCAACGAACAATGAATGCATTACATCAAACGACTGTCGGATGACAAGTATAGCAATCGTAATATGTATTATAGCATGCCCGTGCATAATATAGTTATAATATATGTATAATGTGGTAATACATATTTCATAACACTGATAAATCTTTTTTTTTAAATTAATTAAATTGGGAATATATATCTTTTTTTCATTTTAGATTCTGAGAGTAGCGAAATATTTTTATTTTTTATATATGTATCCGTACATTTTGTTGGGCAATAAGAGTACCTAAAGTAAGAATATTCTGATCTAGAGGTTTCTGATAGGACATAATTTACTAGTTATAGGTATTTTATAGAGGTAATTTTTTTGATTTTCTTAGTAGTTTTCAAAAGCCCGAAAAAAAACTACCTTTTATAAGGAAAATATCACAAATCGTTGTTATAAATAGATTATAACGATAAATAGTTACCGACTATATATAGATGATATTATATAATACTTATAATTACCAAAAAGACCTAAAATTATTATGAATTGAAAAATTGAAATTTACACTAAATATTTACTATAGCGCTATATATATATTAACATATAAATGTTAATAGTAATAGGTACTCAATACCTACTCACGTATATACACCAAAGCTTCACTCAGAATTACTTTATCGAAATAAACAATTTATCATTATTTTTAAATTCAATATAGCCACCACCAGTATCCTATCTAACGATCTAATAGTGCTTTTACCCACCTATTAACCGTCTTTTTGTGTTTTAATTTTAGGGTTTTAAAATTCAATTTTTTTCGTACCAAACCAATTTTAGTGATCCACTTAAATTTCGTTTTCTACTTCTAATATAATATATATATTTAGCCAAAAGTGCGTTTAAAATATATTTAAAGTACTAAAATAGTAAAAGTATCAGAATGTTTTGAATTTTAATAGTTAATACATTATACAATGCATACCATATAATATTATTGAAATATTTGAAATTTAGGAAACTATATTATACATTGAACTCGTTCGTTTTAAATTATTGTTGAAAATTAAACACGTCAAAATCATAATAATCTGCAGTAAACTAGCTATAAATTATCATAAAACGAGCCTGTAGATAGCGTAAAAGCCATTAGTATGTATAATACAAGTAAAAAAGTTAATAGTGAAAGTTAACTTCACACTAATCACAGGATTATCCTAATAAATAAATGTAAATGTATGTTTAGTAATATTTAATAGTAACATAATTCACGTCGTTACGATAATGAATTTAAGCTCAACCAGTCGAATTTTTTTACTTGGTTATGTGTAAAATAACGAGCCGTTTTTAAATTGTTAATTTTCTTTGTTATTACAGGTACCTGTATGCAGTTAAATTTCATTAATATAGGTACAGTTTTTGTTTATTGTTTCCAATGTGGTAGTATAATATATACGCATATACCTATCTAAATATTTGTTTTTATTTAAGTTAAATTTCAAATCAATATATGGTGTTCAAGGACATAAGGACATAAGGGAGGGGGTCGAAAACAGTGGTGTCATTTTGGTTTTTGAATGGGAAAAGTTTTGACCGGTTCAAATAACAGAAAAATAAACGATCTCTTCGTTCGTGAACTTTTTAAAATTTACATTTTTATTTTCATACAATTGCCATCTTAAACCATTTTCAGCTATCAAACAATAAACACAGAACGTTACTATCCCGTAAACAACACGTATATCCAATTTGATCAAAAATTATGTTTTGATATAAAAACAAAACAAAAAAATATAAAAATGTAGAATCCTTGTGGTTATTATTAACAACAAATTGATCTGCTAAATTATAATATTCAATAAATGTGAAAACACGTAATTTCAAAAGTACAATAAAAATAAGCGGGTAGTGTTTTTTTTTTTAGTTATGACGATTTGAAATATACTTATCTAAGTATTGTTGAGTTAAGTATATTTAGATATATAAGCTGCGTGTTATGACTAGCAAAATTTAAATTTTCAATATTTTTTTGCAACGTACATATGTTTTTTTTTTTAACATGTTACGAACGATAATTAAGTAAAATGTTGTCCACCGGACTTAATTTCAAAGTTAACCTATTTAAGTTTATATTGGTACGTGGCTACCCAGGACGATTTACAGTCAATATTGCTATATTTTTGATTTGATACCTATTAATATTTATTTTACGATATTATGCATGTATATTAATTATTTTTTTGACGTAATCAACGTATGGTAATCATGATATAGATGAAAAATATAGACAAAGAAATTTTTAATATTTTTGTATCAAAATATATGATAACTACATTCGAAAATTTACAGATACTGTACTGTTAGGCAAGTGATATATTAATTAAAAAAAAAATCTCAAAGTGACCCCCTCCCTTTTTCTTATAACCACAAATATTATGGAGTGTAATTTAATATATACGCCTATAGTTGTATATTTGTTCACTCACAATAACATCATATTATACAAGGGGGGAAATCGTAATTGACTTTTAACCGCGAGCAAATCGAGTTAATTCGTTTTATCGTTTAATTGTTAAACTTCGCCGAGTTGGCAAAAACATAAAAAAGTTACATTTAATATAATTTAATGTAACTTAACTTTCCGGTTTTTGTATACATTACAAGAAAATTGACTGGATATAATTGAAAAAAGGATTTTTTCGACGTATAAAAACTTTTGAAAAGTACTTGAAAGTTATAGTTGACAAATATTCACAGAGTAGGTACTTATACTTACTACGTGCAAGAATTCGGATTTCTTGTAATGTGATTTTTTTTGTTAGCAACTATTTTCTCGAATTTATATATCACACACGATTTGCAGGGTATTGTTGAGTTTTATTGTGTAATTAAAATCAATATATTTTAAAACAAAATCGCAGTCTTATAGTAAAAAGGTTCTATGTCATCAATTTTTGAAAAAGTTCTTTTTTATGCCCAAATATAAATTTTTGTATGGACCATATTTTAAAACTAGAATGAACTAATTAGGATCATTATTGAATGAGGTTATAATGATTGAAAATTTTCTATATCAATAATAATGTATCTATAATAAAAATTAAAAAATGTTCTCTAGAAAAATTTGAAAATACTAAGATAGGCGCTTTTTACTGAGTCTAAGAAATGTCATTCAATACAATGATTTTTAATTATTATGTTTTGAATATTATAAAAGTTTTATTTTTTACGTTTAAATTTTTACAATTTTTAATTTTTATATTGTAATAAAGCAATATTAAGTATGGAATTTTTTTATTGGTATAATGAACTATAATAACTAATGTCTAATAATATAATTTATATTAAATTTTAGGTATAAGTTATATTTAAATTTAAAAATATTTAAATGTTGATTTGTTAATAATGTCTCGATATCACTACCTAAGAATCAAGATACTAATAAAAAGAATAAAATGTTATTTTTAATTTACTAATAGCACAATAGTATTACATTTAAAATGAATCTATTTTTTTTCTCTAAAAATCATCATTTTGATAAATAACTTAAAAGCATTATTTTTCATCGAAATTTCCAAAAAAATTTCAAGTTATCTTAGATTTTCCTTTAGTTTAACAATTGAAAACAATTTTTTTTTGTTTTTTCAGGACTATTTAAATAAATATATAAATAAAACCGGTATATACTGCAAAAACTCATTTAGTTAATTAAAAAATCAATATTTTAAAATATAAAATTTAACAGGCTTTATTTGTATCTATGTAGGTTTGAATAAGACTGAAATTATAGACGCAATGAGTATAAATCCTCTCGGAATATCCTTATATATTATACAGTGAATCAGTGAATAAAGACAGAAATCCTGCTTTGTCTTTCGCCCGTGTGCGCATAAATTACAAAAGGTTTCGATCGAAATCGTATAATAAATCACTATATAATATATTATACAATATACGAGTAATATATACATTATACATATATATATATATATATATATATCCATTATTAAAAATTCATGCGTGAAATTTTTCAAAGTCCATCAATAACATTATACGCCCTTGTGAAAACGGGTCCTGCAGCAGTCATATTATAATATTATACAGTATGTTCGTAATAATTGAAAACACTCAATGTCTTCTTAAGTTTTATCAATTGAACTTTCGTTTGTTTTACGTGATAAAAGATATAAAAATATACATTTTATTTATTTATTTATTTTTTTTTTTTTGAAATTTTATTAGTAGGTAGGTATAAAACTTTTGTATTAAGTACACTCATTTTCAATATCGGAACTTATAAAATTAAAAATTTTTTTTTTCACTCAAAACTCGGCAATAACCGTGAAAACACGTGATCTGACGTTGTTTTTTTTTTGTAAAAATTTTCAATCCAAGTATTGAATGTTGTAATCGTTACAATATAAATCGATAAATCAGTTAACGTGGAATACCCACTAAAAAATTTAATTCGAGTGGTTTATTAGAAAATCGTGTTCAAATCCGCCAAAAGAAGCATAAGCAAATACATATTTTGGACCGGAAACAGGAAAAAAGTAATCCTCCGAAAATGTTATACGTTTTCAAACCTTGAAACCTGCAAACTAAAAAAAAAAAAATGGAAACCATATTTTTTACCTTAAAATCTCATTTTAACTAATTGACTTACAGTTACAGACATTTCGAATAAGAAAGAAAACGCTTATTCTAATCTATGTCAACAATCGATCGAGTAATACAGAAAATAAGACTTTAGGATATTATATAATGTGCTTCATGTTATCTCGAACACAGTGTGTACAACGGTGAATCGTTTCCTACATTATAATCGTTATACTATATTAGATTATATACAATACGGATCGTATTGATACGTTTCATATTATATTATATAATATCTACAACATATAAATCATCAATCACATACCGTATCTAATGTTAAATACAGGGAAATATAAACTATTTTTCCATTTTCATACTCACAATAATATAGTATATACTCCTATATACGATATACGATAATAATATATTATATATTTTTCTGGTATACCTTCAACATATTATATTACACAGTGGTCACGATTGTATCCAAAAATAAAAACGACTAGGAAAGTCCTTATCCGACAAAAAAAAAAAATATTTCCTAAAAAAATACAAGAAATATTTCGTCGGTCGTTATTATACATCACACACTCTACCACATAGTATACCTATGCATTATATCGTGCTCGTAACAAAGTATTTGTTGCTTTAAACAAAAAAAAAAAAAAAACGCATCAAAGACGGACTCTATTAAAAAAAAAAAATTCAATATCTTTTACTACAACATATTTTCTATAGTTTGCGAGCAGCTGTCTTTATGAATTGAAAAATAATAGTCTGTACGTACAGTATAGTACGCTATATACGAGTATGTTTCTGTAATATTTAAAACGTATCACACCTACTTTTAAAAAATATTAATGATATAATTTTCATATTATACAACAATGTATAATTTATATACACTAGGTATTGTTTATAAATATATATAATTACACTCAGTGGCGTATTTTCAATTTTTATCAGGGGGTAGGGTATAACCGTTATAGTTCAGATAAAAAACAGAATTTATTGTTGCGGTACAGCAATTTACGGACGGGGACAATATAGTTTGTTCGTAAATACCTAAAAAACGTTCTAAAAAGAAATGACACATTTTGATGATTTTTTTTTTGCTTCTGGGGGGGGGGGGGGTCAGAACCTGGGGACCCCCATCGTAAATTCGCCACTGTTATCACTACAAATTTATTTTGATTTGTCAATTTCTAAACATAATAAGCAATATTGCAATATTTAAAAGAAAATAGTATACATGATATGCAAGATTTTTCCAAAAATGAAATAAGTACCTAATATGTAAAAATATTCAATAAAAATGTATTAATTGAAAAAAAATAAGTATTTTTTAAAACAAAAGTTTGATGTAAATACATATAATTAGTGTTAAGAATACTTAATTAAAAGTGTTTCGAAAAGTATATTCGACGTCTAGAAAAGTATTTAAATACTTTTATAAAAATACTTTTACTCAAATACTTTACTACACCGTATACGGGGTCGCACTGAAGAAATATTTAAGAAGGGGGTATCCCTCCAAAAAATTAATAATTAAATATAAAAATGACCGACTAAATGCCAAATAAGCGGAAATAAAAAGTAGGTCATATATATTTTAACTAGTTTGCCGATTAGCACATGGGCATTACATATACCAGCTTATTATATATCTGACTTTTACCTAATTTTACCGACTTATTTTCCTGAAGTGAAGAGGGCGTTCTAATCCCTCCGCAGGATGGCCCTGACCGTACGGACAGAAAAGGTTTACAATACGTTCAATTTATTTCCTAAAAAATATACATTGTCGATGAATATACTGCGCATATTTTTATTAAAAATTTAGGTAGTTTATAAAAAAAAAAAAAAAGATAGATGTACCTATTACATATTATAATATTATATTTAATCTATATATATATATATATATATATATATATGGTTTACAAAGTTGATGTCATTATAATGTATAATATACGTGTCGGGTCAACTAAAATTTAAAATACGATTGTACCCTTATGCATTGTATATTTGTGTTATAATTTGTTTTTATCAAGCTATAAAACTAATGGACATAGACACGAATAATCAAAACTTTATAAAAAAAAAAATATATATACATAGGTATTATATATATATATATATATATATAAACATTAATAAAACATTCACGCAGGTTATCATTTTTTTCAATCACAGACGTATAATCAACATTAAACACCCTTTTGTTGTAGGTATTATATTTAGATTACAAACTATACTATAATATTTACACATGATATACCTATACGATATTTTTGATTCTACTGAAATAAAAGTAAAGTTAAATAGTACTGTTCAACAGAACACGTCACATAATATACAAGGCTATAATTATCTCACCTATTAGTTATTATATAATAATATATTTTTCTGTGTTTTAACAATTTAGATTTTGGTCATACATTTTTTTAAAAACACATTTATCGTCTGTGGAGATAAAAATAATCTGAAATCGAAACTGGCACACGATATTGTAACAATATTTTCAAAATTACTTTTATATTGCACTCAGGTAAGACGCAATTAGCAAGACGTTAAAACTTCTATTTTTGTCGTTTACTTTGAGCTAATAATAACTGTATGACGAGGGCAATATAAAAAATCGAAAATTTCGCTCACAAATAATTATAGATCAGGCATTATATTTATAAAATATATTTTTGATTTTACTATTTACTTGTACAGCTGTAAAATAAGTTATATTAAAAACATCTATTTTATGATATTGTATTTTTTGATAAAAATGCTAATATTCAATCAAAAAAAAAATCTACTTTTACTAATAATTTACTTATTACTCCAATAATATTTATATCATTGTGACAAAACATTGTTGATATGACAAATAGTAGATTAGTTAATTGGTAACATATCCAGTTTGTTATTTTAAACCATGGTATTTTTATTTTCAGTGTAGTTGTATAATAAAGATATTTTGTAAGGGTCATCGGCGTTTATCAACTATTATTTTATTATTATATGTCTAAGCAAATAATAAAAATATTAGATATAATTTGCATAAAAACGGTTAAATCAAATATTTTATAAAAATATGTTTAGGAAAATAATACAAAATGTAAGTTTTAATAAAAATCCAATATTTGCCTATAAAAGGTATAAAAAGATCGTCATGCTAATTCTCATTCAGTGCTGAAAAAATATAATAAAAAATTATCTAGATAAATATAAAATATATTTAATTGAAATGTATCTAGACTAAGATAGTACCTAGATAATTACGATTAGAACTATCGGCATAATGATATTAGATAGGTGAGTTATTTAGATAAATACACAGATATTTTTATTTTTATTTTAAATTCCCCCGTGCTATTTTTATGGCCTAATAAAATAAAAATTGCTTAAAAATTGAATTCAAGCCGAAATGTTAATATATATTTATATATAATTATAATAGTAAAACTATTTGATAAATAATACATTTCATCTAGATTATGGTATATTTTTTTTTTATCTTAGATGTTTCTTAGATAGCTTAAATATTTTGGTTCCAGATAATATAAAATAAGAGTATAAAATGATTTATCTAGATATTTATCAATGCTGTAAGAAATTTTTATAGTAGGTAGATACATATCATTCGTAACATTTAATTTTATTAAAATATAAACTCAAATAATGAATATTTTATTATACATTTATAATTTGTTAGTAATCAGTTTTTATTGTTTTTAATTTACTACATATATGATATTGTTATTCATTTTAACCGAAATTTATACAACTGTGATTTATGATTTTGCATAATATACAGGCGCAGACTATAATATCTATATTTCATTTTTGTATTATTGGATTTAACGTAGTGACGAAATGCAAAATTGGAATGAAAAATAAAAACGTGATTTATTTTCTAGTTTATGTAAAATGGATATTTATAAATAATTTACATCATAAATTAAATACCTAATCAAGTACTTTATACCTATGTTTTTGCAATTTAATACGAATTAACTGTTATAAAATACAATATTATGTTTTATTTTGTAATTTATAAACTATTAATTACTTAGACACATTAAAAAATGTTATTTATAATATTGTCATTTCAAGTGCAGTATTTTAAAAATTTTTAATTAGCCTATATAATATGTTTTACAGAATTATTTGCCTAATTCGATATATGGTAATTTTTAACTAAATGTCTGTAATAAATTTGTACCTACCCATATCAAAACTTGCTTTTTTCAACTTATTGCCTAGATATATGATAAAATTATTGATTTGGATACACTGCTGCACTCCTAGTAGCAAAAACAGTAACTATAAACTTTCAAAATTTAGAATATTATTTACCTACCCATTATTATTAATTTGATCATTCTGCATCCCTTTTTTTACTTTCGTGCAGTAAAAGAATGTTTTATTACCCCAACATTCTATTTTTAAATATTTTCCAAACAATATACATATATATATATATATTTTGTAGCTATACTATCTATATGCAGGGGCGTAACTACCGATGGGGGGGGAGGCAGGGTAGAAATTCGCCCCCAAATTGTTTTGTCAGTTGGCTATTCGTGTGTAGTGTATAAGGTAATGTGTAAGGTTCAAAAGAAAAAAAAGTTGATCAGTCGATATATTTTTTTTTCGCTTAATTTAAAAGTATTTTTAGAGAAATGAATTTTGCAGTCAGACAAATTGTTAAACATGTGGTCGAGTTGAGACACTGTCCCTCCACCCCCCCCCCCAAAAAAAAACCTTCTCTACACCCCTGTCTATATGCCATTATAATAATATACATATTCTTCATCTGCTTGAACTAGTTTAAAATTTCGTTTATCTTCTTATCTCTTTATCTAATAATTTATCAGAAATTCGGTTAATATATTAGTTAAAGAATTTTCTGCTGGCCTGATTAATCCTAATATATTTTTACAACATTGTAAATTTGTTCTTGCACCCGCTCCTTCATTATCTATTCAACTTTTCAACTTTTCCCTTTTGTCCGGTGCATTTCCTGACTTTGAGAAATCTGGTTCAGTTTTTCTTATATTCACAAAGGCTCTGATCCTTTTAATAGAATTAATTACTTTAATTATCGTTCTATTTTTTTACTATCCTTAATCCATAAACTATTTGAAGATCTAGTTTCGAAGTAAATTATTCCTACTTTTAACTCTAAAATAATCAATGAACAACATGCATTTAGAAATTCAAGATTTACAGCTACTAATTTATTAGTCTTTAGGCAATATCAAAATGATGTCTTTATGAATGGTAACCAAGTCAATGCCACTTTCACAAATTTTTCTAAAGCCTATGATACTATCTGTTTTAATATTCTAAAAGATAAATTGAGATCATTTGGTATTTACAACTCAATTTTAGCATGGCTTTCTTCATATTTTGCTAATTATTAAATAATATTAATTTATTATCATCTTTTAAATAACATTTAAATACTATATTATATAATAATTAATAATTAAAGTTTATATTTACTATTAATATTATTAATATTATTTTAGCCATACTTGTCATTTATCTATCATCTAGATTAATAGTTATATCTAGTCTTATAAATGTAAATTCTCCATTTTATTCCATTACTATATTTCCATTTTATACTTATACCAACTTATGTATAATAATTGTCATTTGAGACATTAAAAAACAATTTATTATATATTTTAATCGGGGTTTTAACCCGTATAATAGGAATACAAATAAACAACTAAATATAAAATAGGTGAAGTGCAGAGAAAAATTACCATTTTACTGTTTTTCATTCACTATATATTATATTATGTGTATAAAATATTGCCTATATTGCAGTTTATTTCAAAAAATAAAAATGAGGAGATATGTTTTTCGCAAAAAAAAAAAGTTCTCGTCGATCGTTATATTCCGTATTGGAAGGTCATATATTTTTATTTGTATGCGTAAGTACCTACGAGTAAAGCTGTAGTATATATCCGATTATTGAATAATAAAATTCTATACGTATTATTTAGTTTTAACCTTATAGTGAAACAGCTATTTCTAATAACTATACTTTATATATACCGTACAAGTTATTTTTTCATTTTTTTTTTCAGATGATAAAAATATGGTAATAATATCATAATTATCCAAAGGCGTTGGAAAATCTAGGTGCAATCAATTTGGCCATTTATTTAGTATAATATTTTTTCATATTTAGCATTATTTAATATTTGTGTATATAATATTTTTCATTATTCATTTCAACTGTCATTTTTTTCTGACAATCTTAACGCTATAATAACGATTTAAACGGGCGATAATTAGAATTTTTTATGGTTGATGGTATTTTATATATACTTTAATTAAGAGTAATAATATGTTTTTAAAATTTGAGTACGTATTATGTTGTAAGTGGATTTGGCAAGAATAGTTTTTAAAATTTTAAATGTTAGTGAAAATTTATTTTTTAATTTTTTTTTCGGTTATTACTAGGTAGTACTTATATTACGTCTGAACTCATGAATTTGTACACAACTGTCTCTTTACCACATGTGTAGTATTATAAGTGCTTGTTAAGTATTTAAATATAACATACGAATAAAATTATATTATATTAATATATTGAAATTTAAAAATATTTTAAAATTTATGTAAATTATTTAAGAAGTATTTTAAATACTTTTATATTAAGTATTTAATTTTAATTTTGTTTAATTACTTGAATTTTAATACTTTTTCAGTGTAAAATATTTTCTTGTTAATATTGTTATATTGTTATTTGTTAAAATGTAGAGTTTTAAGTATGTTCAAATTCAAGTGATAGTATTTATACATAGTTATATTTTAAATTAAATGTCAAGTCCTTAAAGTATTAGTATTTTAATTTAAATTTAAAAAAGGTATTTTTTCATTTAAATACATGTGTATAATGTATATGTATGTACTTTTGTTAAAAAGTATTTTTTACGGTATGTATGTACCTATATAAGCTTATTGAGAGACAGGATTGAGGAAAACATTTTCAAAACTCATAAAATCCATCAATAAATTAACAAAAAAATGCAACTCCATAGCGTCGAAAGCTTTTTGAATAGGGTGTGATGTTAATGATGTGTTTCACGTAGATAATATACGAGTACATACAAAATCAATCATTTCTACAGCGGTTACCTACGTCCTACGTACCTATAACGTTGAATAAAGAGGGAAACAATAATTTTACAGTTTTCACATAATCACTATATATTATAATATCTTATATATCAGTCAGTTCTGAAATTATATAGAGGGAGATATGGGTACAGATTCCTCCTAGAAATTTTTATTTAGTAGTTATATTTACTAGTGGTCATGAAAAAATATTTTAATAAATATTAATAACAATATCAAAATCGTCAGATATCTAATTAAGTATTAACATGAGTACGGCATAAAAATAATACCTACTAAAAAAACCCGTTTTACAACTAAATATACTTGATATTTTTAATTGGCAATATTTCATTTTAAATTATTAAATTTTCTTTTAAGTAAAATACATTAGTGTACCAGATGGGTGTCTAGCATGAACCTATATAGAATATATAATAATAGGTCCTTAAACATTAATTCTATAAAGATAAATAACGTTTTAATAATATCTTAGGGATATTTTTGGGTAAAAGAAATAAGCGTTTAACAAATATTAGAAAAAAAATTCAACAATATGATTTTTATATTATATTTACAAAATGTTTTGATAATATTATAAAGAAAATAGATTTTAATCAGACACTTTCTAGACTAAAAAAACATTATTTAATTTCGGAATAGGAGCTTTTTTCCTTCTTTCGCCAATACCTTTTATTTTTATTTTACAATTTATTGATTTGAACCATTAATAGGCATATATAGTATATACCATATAATATATACCTAATAATAATAAAGTATTGAAAATATTTTTAGTAAAACTAAAAATTAATTATATAGTATGATATTTTAGTTTATTTTCAGTAGGGTAAGGATTTTGAACCGATTGTTTTTTTTTATTATAGTTCATTTAATTAAAATAATATTGAATTAGTGTTTTAGTTTTGTATTCTTTTTAAATATCAACTTTTTGATAATCCAATATAGAATATTTTTAATTTTGAGGTATAAACATCAACTATTGAACCAACATTTTGATGTTTAAATTAGATTATATTATTATTTCTCTGTTCTTCCGCACATATTTTATCTAAATTTTCAATGATTACCAGATATCAATCTAATTTAATATCGATTTTAACTATTACCTAATCACGTTAATTTTCAATGAATAAAATCTGATGGAAAAATGAATCAGTGGAAAAAGAGTGAAAAAGGTACGTTTTTGGCGGAAATGGCATAAAGAGGCGTTCAAGTATTACGTAAGCCCCTAGGGGCATGGGGTATCTGTCATATACTTACATTTACTGACAAGGCGGATGGGAGGTTAGAGTCATGCTAACATTAGTGGTAATGAAAAAAAAAAAAAAAATCAAAATAAGTATATGTAGGTACTTAATTTATAAAAGTATGTAAAATAAAATGCCAAATTTTTATACAATTTTTCATTTATTTATAATTATTTCTTATAAAATTCGGAATCTTTTTTTTATTAAATAAAAGGGGTCGTCGGACATATGCTAACGTAATAAAATAGTAGGGTCTGTTATTTGCTGAAAATTTCTGACAAAGGGGAGGCGGGGGTCTAAAAAGTTTAAAAATGTGCTGACGTAATACTTGCCCCCTAATTATACAATCCGATATTTACTATTTAGTACTTAACAATTTAAAGTTTAGATAAGAAATGCGTAGGTACAGAAGAAGAATATTTTTAGTACCACGGGCACTAATCTTCTATTATAAACTTTGAAATGTATGTTCGGTTTTTTGTACAGCAATTTTCAATAAAAATATTCTGCGTTGGAATATGAAGTCCAAAATATAGATTGTCCTTTAAAAGAAGTATAAAACTAAAAAAAATAATTAAATTTAATGCTTCGGGGACATTGTGGTTTTATCGGTTTTATAACGTTTATAACTCATTTAAAAATAATAATGAAGAACATATTATATTTTTGTGTGCTTAATAAATATCTTTAATAATAGGATATACTTTATTATACTGTTGATTTTTAATTTTTTAAATCGATTTTTAGTACTTCGAATTTGGTTCTTGAATTGGCTGGGGAGAGAAGTGAAGATACGTGAGCGGTTGTAGTACACCTTATTTTTAAGTATTTACTTAATTGAGTGTACTTATTATATATGACAATTTTCAGAATGGACGTTGAGAATGGGATAATTAATAATTTATTTATTGTAATAGAAGAACAGCTTTACGTAAGTATGTATTTTAATATGATTTATGAGTAAAAGTATGAATCGATATTTAATTTATAAAAAAAAGTCAGTATTGAAATGTCATCATGGAGAAGAGAGGAATGAGGACATTTGAGAAGTTGTTAAATTTGCCGATAACAATATTTGTAGAACTTTAAAGTAAATTTGAGTGTTTTAGAATTTAAATGATATTTATACTATATAGACATAATATATTATATAGGTAACTATATACATATTAGTGATTAAATGCAAATTAATTTGTATTACAAAATAATACATAAAATATGTATATTTATAATCATATAAAATTAGCAACCCTAAACGAGACCACCTCATCTTAAAATTAGTAATTTTAGAGTTATTTATATATTAAGATTGAAATAGGATATCCTTAAAATACGTATATTTGATATTGATATTGATTTTTTCATTATAAAAATGCTTCAGTCTTACATTTTTCAATATACCTACTTTAAAATAGTTTTCAAATCAAAATCGCCATATTAATAGATTGTGGTATTAAGTTGTTATTTTGTCGATAAATAGAGAAAAACTTGTATAAAAGATTGTCACGAATTGTGTGAGATATGGCGTTTTTGCATTAATCATGATATAATTCAATATGATTTGAATGCCAATCACTGTTATTAAAAAATTGTAAATTGTCACGAGTAAGTATTTTTAGGTTTAATAGCATGATATGGGATGATGTTCATTGACATTGTTTAGAGTAAGAGCAGAACGCACATTATAGACTTTTAATCGGACGACCGTGACAGTTTGATCGGTATCGTGCAAATTTATTCCCTACTAAATTATTTAGTTTGTTAGTGTGCGCACACTGTTTTTGATGCTAGTTGGCCGATTGCAGGTTTCATCATTTATGTTATTATCACTATTTATGACTATAATTGTTGATTTGTGACTTTTATTTGACCTACAGTCTACTAGACACAAATATGATTTCAAAAAAAGGAATAGCTTGTACCATTATTAACAGAAGAAGGATAGGTACAATAAATAAAACAACAAAGACAATATCGGGTTTTTCGACGGCAAATTCATTCTACAATTTTTTTTTTTGATTTTCTTAGTAGTTTTCCTAAACATAAAGGAAATCTACTTTTTGTGACGAAAATTATAACCACGGTATATCGTGCGAAAGCAGGTGGGCTGATTGTTTAGTTCTAAATGTGCGTACTCATTTTGCAAAGCACGTCTGTTAGAATTTAAACATAGTATACATTTTAACAAGGCTGGGCAAGTTAACGATATGTTTTAACTCGTTAAGTTAAGTTAATTGAAAATAATATAAGTTAAGTTAAGTTAAAAGTTACTCGTATATTTTTTATTAACTTTTGAAGTTAAAAGTTAACTCTGAAGAAAAAAAGTAACTTAACTTGGTTAAAAGTTAAAATTTCCTAATTAGGAAAAAAAGTCGATATACCTATTATATCGTAAAAAGGTAAAAAAGTATGGTTATTCTTTACGCTCAAAAAAACTACTGGGAATTTCTTCTGCCAGAAACAGTGTATACATATAAAAATTTAAATACAACACGTCATTTTAAAACCCATGCATAAATAAGAAATGAGAAAATAACTTCTAACTGCCAAGATACTTACATTATTGTTTGATTCACACTAAGGTAGTATAAAATAAGCAGTACCTATCACTTCAATATATTTTCTATACTGGATAGACATAAATACCAGCCTCCATGTAGTTAGACCGGGCTCAGCCCAATATTCGTGAACGGCCAACGTCGCGGCGTGTGCGTGAGTGGTACATCAATTCTTAACGATTACGTAAATGCTATTATAGGTACCTACTAAAATTACGTACAGGTACCAAAAAGTAAAATCCTCATTCAAAAATTTGCGTTGTTCTTCGGGCAAATTTAACTTAATTTAGATACTTTCGTATAAAGTTAACTTGAATTTAACACGTTCATTTTAATAAAAAAAAGTAACTTATTAAGTTAAAAGTTAATCTGAAAAAAAGGAACGCGTTAAGTAACTTAATTAAAATTAACTTAACTTTTTAACTTAAATTTTAACTTTTAACTCGTTAATGCCCAGCCTTGCATTTTAATATACAAAATTTTTTTATAATATTAAACAAACCAAATTATTATGCGCCTACCTAAATGCCGTATTAGAAGAATATTATTTATAATAGAGTAGATACTTAAATATACAAACAGATTTCAAAGATAATGATATTTAGCAATGCATAATATTAGACAACGATATTGATAATTTTCTAACAGCTATTTTAATAAATCTACGTAACTAGTTATCGTTTAAGAGTTTTTAATCAAAACTAGTTGTTACCTATAATTATTTTTTGAACACTCAGCACATTTTCTTTGTATATACCTATCTATATATCATTTACTTATATTTCAAGATTTTTTTTGAAATCGATGTTTTATTATTTCGTTATGAAATGTCGGACAGTCGTTACGATATTATTATTATTGTTATTTTTATCCTCGGGAATACGAACATTTTTATTAGGAGGTACCCAATTATTTTTTTTCCCCGATTCGTGAGCTAGAAATGTCACCCCCCCCCCCCCCATACCCGTTTGAAGAACCAGTATAATATGCCAGGATGTGGTCAGGATAATCTAAAAAAAATGTCTCCCCTCGACGACGGAAGTTTTTTTTTTTCGTTTTTTTTTTTTTTTATCACCGTTAACAAAATACGGAATTCCGTAGGCGTTTATTACGTGTACCTACCGGATATCAGCTGCTATATATTCTACACGACGCAGTACATAATGCGAGTGTTGTACACGTCATTAATTAAATTATTATACGTATATTATTATGGGCGTACGTGCACCAAACGCGTCCCCGCGCGGTTGTATCAATATCATATAATATTTCGCGTTTACACGATTCGCGCGACGTTTCGTGCGGGCCAGTATTTATACAATTGCGAATTACACGTATTAATATTACAATTTCGTTGGTAGTCGTGTGCTATATTATTATCTACGGGTACATAGGTAGTAATAATATATGTCAGAATATATGCGTGCGCGTATACGGTAGGTACCGTTAAATGATACATTATATTTCATATAGTTAATAATGATTTATCATCCTACACGACATAATAATAACAATTACTGCAGTTAAACGTGCATACAGTACCTACAGGCACTCTGTATATTATAATATAGCTCCGGTACAATATTACGCGGACCGATGCATAACGCACGGTCGTTAAGGCCTCCCACCCCAAAGCCATCCCACCAGCCCCCGAAAAAGAGACACATTGATACACGAGATCATTTCGAAATTTGTAGAGATTATACAATAATATAGCTATTAAATCGTTGCCGGGGCTTGTATATAAGGCGGAATAAAAACGCTTTATTCGAAAACATATAATAAGTAGGTACATTCAAATTTCAAACACAAAATAATTCACTGGACGTCAATGTCGTTGTCGTGTTTTCGCGCGAGCGGGCACGCTTCGGGAGGGGCAACTGGAGTTAGAAAAATAAATTGTTTTAGCGTACAACGACTTCTATATATATATAAAAAAAAAAGTCGACTTCTAATAATTTTATCGAAAATCGCTCATATAAAAATTTAGGTTATGGTACGATGTTAACATTTTTATAGAGGTCATACGCTATATCGAAATCACACAGTTACTCAGATTTTGCATAGTTTTTAATAATTAAATAAATACTTATTATCTCAATAAATTTTAATATATTTTGAATCAATGTAATTTGAAGTTATAATAGATAAATAGTAATACTATAATATTTTGTCAAAAATATTTACTTATTTTAATATTTTCATCACGATGTATTTTTATTTATTATACACAATATATAACATAATAATTTACATAATTTTTTTTTAATAGCAACTTAATATATTACTATAACTTCATATTTTATAAATCAACCTTTTAAAAATGTGCAATATTGAACTGACAGTTTATTATTTATTTAAAATTATAGGCGAGGTGAATAGTGTGAATAAGACTTAATTCCTGTCCCTCTTGCAGCACACATGCACTCATATTTTACCTAAATTTAAAAGGCTTATAAATATTACAATGTTGGTAAAACACTAAATTGTTATACAAAAAGTGTTTAAGAAACATTTTATAATATGCCAGAACTTAATAAGTTCTAGGTATATCTAGGTTGCTGTTAAAAATAAAGTAAAAAAGTATAAAACCTTGAGATAAAAAAATCAATAGTTTTCTAAAAATGTAGGTATATAATTATTTAATATATATTATTAAATTATAAATAAAAATATACTCCAAAAGACGAACATATAAGCATATAAAATATTATTATTTAAAAACTTTAATTTATAAATTACATTATGTATGTATAATAAGTTGAGAAAATATTTTTATTTTAAATTTAATGTCATTGGCTAATCTTTATGAAAATGTAAATAAGTACCTTATCGATCGAAAATGAAACATTTTATTTTTTAAATATGGGTATAAAAAATCCTATCTTTGTTATGTAACTGTAATGTAATGAAACTTAAGAAGTTTATGCTGTAGGTTATTTAATATTTTTATTAGTTTGGACATGTACCTACATAGCCTTTTAAATATTCTTATAATATATTCCTAACCTATAAAAATGTGTATACATAGTTAAGCATATTCTCGGAAAATAAATAAATGTATATTATTTTATACTCAGTTTTTCATATTTTAAAAGCAATTTTCAGTAGCGTTATCGACAAGTTTCTAATACTTTTTTTTTTTTTTACTATATGGTTTACCTCAAAACCAATAAAATATTTTACAAGCCTATATATAAACTACATATACCTATAAATATACCCCTAAATAGGTATATATTCAGAACCGTACTTAATACTTAGGCGCAGGAATAACCGATAAACCATTTTGGGCGAGAAATTTCACATGTTATACCTTTTTTATGACCTTTACTGTATATGAGTTAGTTATTACGTATATCTACTTCATTTATGTGGTAAACATTATGTTTAAATATTTTATGTATAGAGTTAAAAAAATTAACTTTATTCTATCGAAACATTATATAAAACGTATAATATTTGGATTTTACAGATTATTAATTGGTAAAATGCATTCAAATTAGAGATAATGGCTTGGACGTCAGCTGATATAAACGGCATAAGTAAAAAAACCGTCATTTTTGACTTAATAGGTACAAACTATCAATTTTTGGTGCAATAATAAATTATGTAGGTACTAGGTAGGTCATATTTAAATCAGTTATCTAAAAAACGGGTAAATATTCTAGCACAGAATGAATTAAATAAGAATACAATTATTCTGTGTTAATAGTATCTACCTATTATGTTCGAATAGTAATGCATACGTTTGAGACGCTTAAGTAAAGTTATGATAAATGATAGTACCTATCCATCACAGTTCAGAATTATAATATAATTTTCGTTTGTATAGTAAAAATGTATTATATTATTATTATTATTATTATTATTATTTATCAGACAGGAAACAATCGATAATCTATATTTGATCTTATTTTGATAAATTTACATTCCATTATATTTATTTGAATCTAGATAAAAATATTGTTATCTAAATATATACGTATATCATTTCTTACTATTTATCAAATATTTTGTCAATCAGTTGATATTTTAATTATTTTATATTGGTCAATGTAATAAATTATAATCATGTAAATTTTAATATATATATATTATACCAATAAATAATAAATAATCAAAAATTATTTATATTCCATTTGGAAAAGGATTTACTAAAATATATATTTTAGAAATACACTTGATCTTTTTATATACCTAACTATCGTTTAAATAAGAAACGTTTTTTAAATACGACTCAGTCATCTGTTATGTTTATCGAGATAAAATAATTTCAGTTATCTGTATTTATATCTGGATAAAATTTAGTGGTGTTATCTTTATGTTTATTTAGATAATTTTTTCGATACTCAATTTCAACAATGATCAATACCAATTGTACCAATATACCATTGTTGTGTGTTTTGATTTTAATATTGTATGTATATTCCTATAGGTAGTAGAGAGTAATTACTACCTATTAATACAACCCCAACCATATAATATATGGATTTTGAGAAACATTTTCTAAGCAATTAAAAATTTTTTTTTATAGGGGAGGGGCAAAATTGAGGAACGTTAAGTTATGAACTCGTAGGTAACCCCTACTGGGTATAACTATTATACGGATATTGACTAGAAGTGGTTTTATAAAATTAAATGATAATGGACTGGTACTTAAGATGACGAAATTTAATCAAAACTAATTCAATTTTGTTAACGTTTATATCGTATAACCTATTACACATGTGTATCAAAACAGAAGTTATAAACTAATAAATTCTATAATTATTAGTATACCATGGAATTTGCTATTTTTTGAAAAATATATTTTCAAAAATGTACCTTATTATTGCATAGTCAAATAATAATACATTATTTTGGAAATTGTACACCATAAATATTCTATTTATATATATATAAATATATATACTGCAGGGTTTTATTGCAATTAAATTCGTTCTCTAATGATTATAAACTAACCGGCAACTGTCAACTATAATAATAATGCGCTTTGATTTATTGTACAGGTAAATATGCCGCAAGGTGTACGATGTTTTAATGGTAAAACTTTGCCAATTATTTATTTCAAAAATAAGGAATTTATTAAATCTATTTTTGTTTTAATTTAAGTCCAACAATATTATACGGATAGCTTTTAAATTTATCAAATTAAAAAAAAAATCTTAATTTTGATAAGTCATATTATTTTATTTATTTCCAGCCATCACTTTTACATAACGTCAAATCAAACTTTAAAATTTCCAATTTCTAACAAGTAATTTTTCATACGTTTTATCCAAATTTAAAAATGTTTTTATGCTACATTTGAGATTAAAATGAATGAATTTGCATCATTATTGAATGATTGATAAGCAGGATTGTGAATTTAATGCATTTGATACTTCGTAGGTAGAGATGGGTTTGATAAAAATCTTTTTCATATTGCTATAAATACAAATAAGAACATTTTTGCACATAATGGGTGTTTGATCATAAAAATGCATATTTTCTTTAAATCTTTAGTTACATTTTTCTTTTTTGTTATTTTAAATTTTTAGTTTTTCGGACAATTGTTGTAGTAAACATCAAGAAGTAGATTTGGTAAAATTTATTTCGTATTGTTATAAACGCATACCTAGTATACGAAAATATATCTTGCATATTTTTGCATAAATACCTAGTGGGTGTTTGAGCACAAAAGTTCATATTTTCTTCAAATTTCTCTACTAAAATGTTTTTCCTCGTTGTTTTAGTAATGTATAAGTTTTTGGACTATTTGGCAGCTGCGTTGATTTTTAGATTCTGAGCGAAGCGAGAAATGTATTGGTTTTCTTTTATGTCTGCACCTAAAAATTCTACCAGAAGGAGTACTCCGATCTTTACAAGCTTACCCATTTTCCGGTAGCAAATTTCATTTATTTTATAGTGACTTTTATACTAGTGACCACCGCCACAACATGCATACAGGAACATATGAAACATTATGCAAGCGAGTAGTAACTATATATGGCCTAAAAAATTATTAAATGTGTTTCTATATTTATGTATATTTCTGGATTTTAGTGCATATTTTTTCATATTTACGTTTTTTTTAGTGCATATTTGAAAGCATATTTTACTATTTATAATTGCATAAGTGTATGCATATTAGACAATTTTTTAGCGTATTCAATTTCCAACCCTATTGAATTTGTTTCAAATGTTCTGAATTGATTCAAATTAATTTCAACATTGATCTCTCTTGAATAGTATTTAAATAATATCAAGTTAAAACCTACTGGTTCTGAGTTCACTATATCAGATATTTAGTTCTTTAATAGGATATTGCGGGTTGACAAAATATTTTGCGGCGAAATACATTTTTCTTTGCTAATGAAAATTTAGGGAAATATCTGGTAAACTAAGACAACAATAAAAATAAATGGTACCTAAACTTTATTATTTATTTATTATAGGAAATAATTATGAAAATATTGTAATAATTATTAGGTACGATAAATAATAATTTTACATTTTGTGGGATTTAGTTTTGAAAATGATATTTTCCAAATTTTCATTTCCGTGCGAAAAATGGATTTTACCATGAGATTTGTGGACCCCAATACTCACTTTTCACAGGTTACATAGGTATGTGTGGTTATTAAATTTCCTGGTAATTCGATTAAGATTACTTCATTATGGAATCACGCGAACAAACGAGCTTAGTTTTTTTGGAAATAAAATAATCGTACTGTGAATATTTTGAGTCAACAATTAATCTTATGGTGAAATCTAATTTTTCGTGAAAATAAACATTTAAGCAATGTAATCATTTTCAAAACCAAATGGGATGAAATGTGAAATTCTTATTATACTTAAAATTATCACAATAATATTTCCGTTATCACTTATTATTATTGTTGTAATTTCTTTCAAAGTTATTTTATCAGGTGTTTTCTTGAATTTTCATTTAGGCACATAGATACAAAATAGATTACACCGCATGAGATTTGTCATGTTATCCTCATTTACATCGTGAACTCAGGACCAAAAATAACTCATTCTTTATAAATATTTGTTAGGAGATTGTCATTACAGTTCTTATATTGATATTGATTTGAATCGATTTATATACTTTTAATGGTTTGTCACTCATTCGAAAATTATGCAAATCATTTTATTTCGATTTTAAAATATATAGCCTAAAAACATTTTTTAAATTGGATATTATTTCGCATATATAATTGCTTAATATAAATCGGCAATTTTGAAGTTATTATTTTTTAATGTGGGTTTTTGCTATCGATAAATCTCTCAACGAATCTAAAATTGAGCTGCCGGAAACATTTATAGATAAAAGTTCAATTTCGACAAAACATAATATAAGTTTTTAATTCCACTCGACAACACGATAAGTTTATTACCGAAGTTTCGCTGTTAAAACCCGGAGCGCTCTGTATATCGATTAAAATTATACACATTTCGTTTACAATATTCACGTCGAAGTATTTGAAAGATTTTTGGGTGATGGGAGAGGTTTACGGCCCCTCTGGTTATATATTATTATGAGTTTGCCATACATATAAATATATGCGAATAAATATACTGTAATAATATATTTGGAAAATCAATTTTGTTGTAGACGTATAGTATGCATTATATTTTGTAAATGGGTCAATGTTACCGTCAGAAAAATGCTGATCTTCTCTGTGCGTTTTTCCCCTATTCTATAGGATAGGTACTTTGCAATTCTACGCCCTCACAATCAACGACGATTTATTAATTTAATAAATATTATGTAGGTGTATATATATTGTAGTGGCTACCTATTTATAGAAATAATTTTGCAAAAAAACCCATAAAAAAATATTCGAGAGGTGGAGAAAATAACCTTTTATATAAAAAAAGATATATATATATATATATATATAACTTTATAAACGTATAATTTGTGAACGGTAGGAGTAATATTTGTTTAAAAGTTTTTTTGTTAAATTAACTAGACATGTAAAATATATTCGTATATTATACTGGTTACGTTAAAAAACCGTTTGTTCTTGATAACTATTTTAATTTGTTGACATACTTCTAAAGATATTTATAATTTAATATTCTGACCCAAGAAGTGTTTCTGATCATTTTGATGAATGAATATCGACTATCAAACCATCAGTTTTACCTATTATTTTATTAACTTTTAATAGTATGTATTTAGAAATTAGAAGACAGAATTATAGTATTCAGTGATGGTACATAAAATGTGTACTTCTATCCTTCCACTTACCTCTTGTCTAAACTTCAATTTTTTTTTAAATAATGAAATTTCGGTTCAAAATTCAATATTCATGAATAATAATGGTCAGAAAAATGACTGAAAGACAAACATTTATTGTAAATTTAGTCTTTTAAATTCTAGGATGAGCAAAGAAATTAATTATAAAATTAACTACCTGTAGTTAAAACAATAAGTTAAAACCTCATTTTACAGTTAACTTAACCGAAATGAATATTTTTACATAAATTTCCACCATTTGAAGATTTCCGTTGGATGTCAATTTATTTTGATCGTTAACTATATTATTATTATATATAGTTTTAAAATTGATAAACGAAAAATATTCGTTTGAATTACGTTTATTTGATTTTCAGTTAAATCTTTTTTGTTTTACTTATCTCTGAATATTCGTAAACCAATTTTCGAATAATAAATTTTAGATTTTTAGATAATTTGATAAGTTAACAATACATTAAATTATATATAATTAATGCTCACCCATTTATAAGATTATTGTTTTCTGAAATATAAATAAATTATCAGTCCGATCTCATCGGTATATATATCGTTAGGTAAGTACTTTATACAGTAGGTTCTGAAAAATTTTGATTTACATTTATGAATAAAGTATTGAGGGAATATTATAAAATAAATTGTATTTTATTTGGAAAACGAATATAGTTTTACGAAAAAACAAAAAAAAAAATCTTAAGCTATATAAAATGCATTATTTAAATGACCACCACCATTTTCGATACAATGGCATTCAACCCGTATGTTTATAGGAAAAGCAATAGGAACTGTGACATCTGATCGTCTTGTTGGAACTAAAATTTATGGTCTGACACTCCTAAACACGATTATTAGGCAGAAAATAAGTTTAAAGTATTTTTAGGAAACGTTCAGATGTTACAGTCACAGTTGTAGTATTGTTTTCTTTAAAAAAATAACATCCCAAATACCTACTACTATCAAAAATGGTGGTGGTCATTTAAATAATATAATTTATAAAACTTAAGATATTTCTTATTTTTTTTATAAAACTATAAATAATATAATAAAATATACTTGTATATAATATTTATACATCGTATCAATACTTCGTTCATAAAATTGGATCAAAAGTTGTCAGAACTCATTGTCGCCACCCTGTACTTGAAATTATAAATATCATTTAAAATATTTCGAGAATTTGTTTTTGGTGAAAAATTTTCTTTCCTTAATTTTATAATAAAATTTCATAAATAATCAACTTCGTTAAACACATGTTTTTACACTATTTTGGATAATGAATCCGAAAACGAATAGGGATATCGTTAAAAAAAAACTAAAAGTAACAATATTAGATAAGATTAACTTTTAGATAGCTTTTCAGAAAATATATACTTAATTTTAAAGCTATACTTAAAATCTAAAATACTGGAATATTTACCTACCATATATAGACAATTTGTTTATTTAATAGTAAAAAAAAAAAAAAATTACAAAGAGAAAAACATTCTCGAGAACGTCCTTAATCAATCCGGAAATCTATCGGGTGTTACTTACCGATCAATTTTTTGATTTCTTTTTCGTAAAATTACAAAACACTATGGAAATAGATCAAAGTTTTCTTTAAAAATAATTCTTCTTCTTCTAACTCTAAATTCTAGTCATACATGAAAATTATTCTAAATATTAAATTCTTAGGACTACGAGAAAGATGTGAATATGAAAGAATGAATTGCATTGCACTGTGTTTTGTATATAATTTTAAAGTGTGTATAAACCAAAAACAATTGGTGTTGTGTAACATACAATATTATAGATGTTAATTGATTGAAAACTTTTGATCATCAACTACAATTCATTGAAACAATAAAATAAAATATATTCAACTTTTTACATTTTTATTCGTTATTGTAGGTACACACAATATTTCCATCCGTATAATTTCAGTATCTATATTGTATTATTTATATGATACGAGTTTGATCATTCTAGGGTATTGTTGATGCCAAAATATATACTTGCCAATTTTCAGCTTCTATATATTATTATCAGGCTACTGCAGGTACGTACTCTCATTATATTTTTACCGTTTCGTCCTTCTATTATTTCCAATCATTATATGTAGTACCCAGTGATTTAAAAATATGTGTGTGTGTGTGTTTGTGGGGGAGGAGGGGTAGATGGATATTATTCAGAAAATGTTTAGCCATCTGGTATAAGTTATAAACTCATGTAATAAATCATTAGGTATAAATAATGTTTACGGGATATAGAACTGTATTACCCATTTATTATATAGTAGATAGTAAGATAATTAGTTTAACGGTGGCTTAATTAAATATTGCCATAAAATGCTGGTACAAATGAATTCTCGAAATAAACTCATTGTATTTTTCCAAACTTCAAAATCGGAGGCATTTTATATATCAGATAAAAGTAGTAGGTAGTTATTTGTAGAATTATTATCTTACAGTTATTATTTTAAAAAAAAATTTTTTTACTGAAAAATCTGCATCAAAATCGTTTTAGAAACCTGCAACGGAAGTGCCTTTTTCCTTCAGTTATATTCTGGCATCGGCTAGTCATACTTTCATGTTCATAAAAATCTTTGGAAAGTGCCGGTATAACGGTTTCTCCGCAATTACCTTTAACCGATCTGGATACTTTTTAATGTCATTCATCTTGTATTAAAAATATAACTGCAAGTCGTTTGGCTATATATACCGTGCACGACCCAATATTGTTTATTTGTAAAAAATCATTATGATTTTCGGCATTTAGGGACGCGAAAAACGTCAACGGAAAAAATTCAGGGTAGGGCAACCACTCGTGTGCACATTCGTTGTTTACGTACGAGTGTGTTAATCATAATTTGCGATAGATATCCTTACACGGTCATAACATTATGATATTGTCGTTTGTGCCTAGTTGACGTGCATATAGTACAAACCAATTTGTAACCGCCCACAGAAAGGGTTGAAGTTCGAAATCCGAAACGATCACGTCGAACGAGAAATTTCGGCATTGGTTTCGAGTGGTGTAAAACACGTACGTCACGGGGAGAAAAGTTACCGGACGCAGTATCCGCGCCAAATGCCCGCATAGATACGCGTCGGGCGGACGAAGGGACGGGGAGGGACCGAGAGTGTGCGTGTGTGTTGTCAGTTCGTTCGTGTACGTGTATATTTTGGTGTCTGTGCGCGCGTGTGTGTGTGTGTGTGTGTGTGTGTGTGGAGGTTTTCGGCGGCGGACGGGATCGATCGTGGTGCGCGGCGGTCGGGGGAGAATGTGAGCGTAAGCGCGTCGCGCGCGAGGGCGGCCCGTGCCGGTCATTGGAGGTCATCAGGTCGCGCGTCCGACCAAGGCCGCGCGTCACCTTTTCGCCAATTATATCCTATATCCGTGTAGGTACTACCTCTACACTTATTGCACTACGCCTATACACCGCGTCGCAGCGGTCACTCGACTCACCGCGCCGCACCGTTTTAACAGAACGCCGAGCGTTTTCGAAAAGGAAATATTTTTCGCGTGTTTTGGATTTTGAAAATTATAGAAACAAATACAGACACAATAACGTAATACGTGCACAGTTGATACGTGCACCGCCGCAAAACAAAGTGTTCAATATTAAGGATAGGAATTTCCCGAAAGCAACGTACAATACATTGGTATCGGTCTAATACAGTGTTCCGCGGAAAACGAACACAATTTCTGTCAAATTCAGTGTTTCACGTGTATAGTGTTTTTCAAACGTTTCACGAGCATTTTAACACTGACATATATTCAAATGTTTTCAAACAACGGAAATAAGGATTTTTATAAAAAAATATTTTTAGAATCATTTTAAAATGATATTTAAAAAAAAAAAAAAAAACAAAAATTAAATATATATATATGTATATATTTTGAAAACCTTTTAAAATTTTATTGAGCTATAAAATAAAATAGTGTTGAAAACTTTGATTTACTTTCTCGAGGCGTTTCGAGAACGCTTTTTCTTTCCGCCGTCACCCCTGTGGACGACGTCGACGACCCGACTCGGCACGTCTTCGACAGTTGTAAAATTTGTAATTTATATTATTGTCGCTTAGCGCGCGCAGAGTCAGGATTTCCCGGGACAAAACCGTTATAATATGTTTACCCGCGTAGAACATCCTAATCATATTATATATTTATATACTATATTTATTTATTTTTTAAATATTCAATCGAAAATTTTTTTTATATTCAAAATAAAAAACCAAAAACATTGGAAAAAACGAATTGTATAAATCGTATAATATGTATAATAGAAGTATACTTACGTATTGGGTATTGGGATACGTGATCCGGTAAAGCAGCAGCAAGTGTCGTGTTATATACCGATATAGGTATTAATTAAAAAAAAAAATAAAAAAAAAAAAAAAAAATGAAAATTGCTCTCGTCTCCGGTCGCGATTAAACCGTAACGTAATAATTACTATTGAGATAATTAATTGGATATTATTATTTTACCGCAGTGTTGGCAATCAAAAGATAATAAATTATTGTGATTATTATTATTGTTATAATTTTTTTTTTAAATGTTTGTTCTGTTTTAACAGAGACGGTATTATTGTTGTTTTAATATTTGAATACGATATTATATAGAGTGAGAGTGAGGGTGAGAGAGCGAGAGCGAGAGAACGATAGAATCGGTGACGGTGCCGCTGTCTGGTCCGTGTATTCGACGACGACGACGACGTGGATATCCGGCGTGTGACGGTCTGACCGCGGCGGTGATGCGCTGGTGTCTCTCGGTGACGGTGGCCGGCGAGCGTATGACGACACGAAAGCGCGGCGCGGCGGACGTTAGAGCGGACTATTACGTGTGTGTGTGGCGTATGCGGCGCGTGACGTGCCTCTCTGTGGCCCCGCACACGTTTTCGTAAACGGCGCAAACGCCAAGCCGCCGCCGCCGTCGCCAGTCGACTATATATATATATATATATATATATATATATAAACTATGTACCTATATAATATATATATATATATATATATATATATGTATGTATATATATATATATATATATATGTTGTATATAAACGGATATAATATTGTATACATACGGCTCTTGTATACGCTTTGTAGCAAAAAAAAAAAAAGCGGTTGCGGGGGCGTGCAGTACATGTAAAGCCCCCCCGTCCCCCCGATCTATGTACACGTACAGTACTCAGTACGTGGCAGCGCCGACGACGCTCCACCACGTCCTCCGTGTCGAAGACACTCCCCGGCCACGAGCAGCGCGTCGCGGCGATTCGCGCGCGTCTCCCCGTCCCCCCGTTTCGGGGCCCGCGCGCGCACTGGCCTCCCCGTCGTGGCGCGCATAATCGGCAAATGCCTCCTACGGTCCCTGCCACCGTTGACCATCACATTATTATACGTTTACCTGCTGCACGCACCTACCTCGCTCGAGCCGCCGTATACCAGTAGGCCTGGCCCTACTACACTCGAACGGGGTAAGCCGGCGGTGTTCGCGGCGAGTGGATGGGTGAGGGGGGAGGGCCCCGGAGGACACTCTAATTGCGCGATCGGAGCTTGTGCGTCAAACCGACTCAAAGCAGGAAGTGAAACGTGCCGGGGGGGGGGGTGAGGGAGAGGGAGGCCAAACGTATAGAAAAGAATACAATGCGAAAATTAAACGCGATTATTTTATTTTTTATTTTTTTTGTATTTTCGTTAATCAGCTTATTTTCGGCCCGCCGTCGTCTTCGTCTTGAGCGGGGCAAGCTTTGTCGTCGTCGTATTGTTCAACGGAACTTTTGTGTTATTATCATTATTGTACACTACGAATTATAGCGTTATTATTATTATTATTATCGTGTACATACACGCTCGTTAAGGACAGATTAGTCGAAGACATTTTCAAAACACGAATAATAATAATAATAATAATAATAATAAACGTAAAAATTTAATTGTCGAATAAATTTGTTATCGACCATAATTTTGTTGATAATATTTATGTTCTACGATATTACTTTACTATTGTATTATATTGACTGTTATTTAATTAATTGTAAATGAATTAAAATTATATATTTTACAACTATATAATACTATATATTATTTGAGATACTTACTTGATGATGTTAATGATCACGAAATCGTTGATTATTTAAATCATCAACGTTGTATGTACACAATTCATAAAATATTTTTTATCATATGACGATCTGGGACGATGAAGAATTCTGGGTGAGATTTATATTTTTATTTTTATTTCAGGGTGAGATATTGTTCAGCAATTTTTACCTAACATTTGTTTTTCTCTTTCCACGATACGTCATTACATTCTTTGTTTTACAAAATATTTTTATTTTGGATGGCATATTTTAATAGCAATTCTTTTTCAGTAAATAAAAAGTCGGTGGCTGTAATTATTTTCGTTTCCTGTTCATTAATTGTTTCTTTTGAGGCCACTTTTATTATGAATTAAAAATTTTTACACCCGAACACAATCAAAACATAAAATTACAAACCCATTTTATAAATTTATTTACCTATTTATCATTAACCTCTTTTCTATGATTTATAAATTATAATTTTAAAATATTTATTATGATAACATACTAACGAATTATGATAAGCACGAAATATCAACCAATGATAATCATATATAAATATATGAAATTTGTACCACAATTCACTATTACTACCACATACCATTATCATTGTTTACCGAAAAACAATTCGTTGAATAGCTAACTGGGAGATAATTTTACATTGAAAAACACTTATTACTTTATTCAGAAGTTTATTTCATGAACAAATATAATCGATTAGCTGGATGATTGAAAAACCGGACCTAAAAATAAAAACAGTAAACATTTTGGAAAAAAAATAAATATTCAGTACATAATATTGTACTAAGAGCAGTGTCGAGCACACAACTGCAGACATTAATTATCTAGACATATTTAGTATAGATAAATGATATTATCAGTGGTGGCTCGTGTATTGGGGCGACGGAACGATCGCCCTCCCCTCCCCTTAGATTGTAGCAAATTACTTATTAACAAGTTAGATATTGATTTAAATATTAACAGTTACCTATTTATATTTATATTGTAATGCATTTTCGAAATATTATTATCGAAAGTAAAAATGGTTTTCCATATTGTTATGAAAACACTGCGAGGTAATCCGAGTTAAAAAAAATATATGTAAGGCATATAATATATCTATAGGCAATAGCAATAGTCCATTATAACAATATGATCAAACGATCAAAAAACGAAAACACAAGAGGGTGATTCGGTAATAATGCGACCATCGGAGCGATACGAATAATCGCCGGACGTGCATGTGGACTGCGGAACAACACGGAATAAGTTAACTTGTATTCACTATGTGTTCGAGACGCGTGCACATTTCAATGTTTCTTTACTATTTATTCAATTTATTCTTTTATCATTGGTGTTAGATGTATATTATAATATTATAGTAGATAAAAATTCAGTATATCATATCAACAGAAAATTGAAATAAAACAACTTTGGAAGACCTGTTTACTGAAACGAAAGATAGACGCTTAAATTTTGAGTATAAAACGTATAACTTTTTGTTATTTTATAATTTTCGTTTTTTGTAAGACGTAGGTATTCATATATTTGTTTTTCTAGATGGTATTAATTTTGGTATAATAAATACCTTTTAAATTGGTACCTATACATAATTATCATTGTATTCTACGCTTTTCAATAATGAATAATTTTTAATCGACCTCCCACTTCCAAAGTGCCACCACTGGATATTATTGTTATCGATAAAAGTGTATCTACATGTATTATATATAGACGCAATGTTGGTAGTTAAAGGTATAGGCGTAACTTGGAATATTTCACGAGGGAGGAGGGACAAGGGTAGTTTTTTTAAATTCTTCTTCCCGTCTCTCCCTTATAATTTTGGCTACGGCCAATGTAAGACTCTTCGAGTTTTGTATTATTTCCATACATCACGAACAAACACAATACCTCGAAATCGACAGAACGAGTGTGTCGTCAAGGAATTTGGATGATCAAATATTGACTCTGACTAATAGATTGTTTGAAAAAAAAAAAAGTTTAAAACAAATACATTGTAAAGCACTGTAAAGCTGTTATTTTATATAAAAGATTGATTTTCATTACTATTTAATAAATTAATTTATATATTTTGTTTTTGTATAACAAATAATTAAACGTAAAAAATAAAATGATACAAATATGTTTTATATAGTAAGTGTTCAAATGAAATAAAATGTAAATTATGGCTTCAACCGTGTACAGTTTTTATTTTTTATACCTACTTTAAAGTAGTCTAGTTGTTACAGAAATATAATTGTATGTTAAATATAAGTATTTAATGTATACATACTTTATATCTACTATAAGTAATATTATTTATTCAATTTAAACAATTAATCTTATTTTTTTTTGAGATTGGAAAAAAAGTTTTACCATTGATTGCTTAGTTTCTAAAATACATACGAGTATACTTATTAAAAATAATTATTAACTGATATATAATTTTATTACTTCATTTTGTAGGTAATAATAAAAGTAATATTAAACGTTTATTGTTTTCATATAAAATTTAATTATAAATCAATAAAATATAATAAATATTTTAACATCAAAGATTAGTGAAATTTTACAATACTCATATATTTTAACAATGTATAACAGAAAACGTTAAATATATATGAAGAAATATAATCCATGAAATATTATGATTCATGAGTGATCATTCTTACATTTCGAAAACACATTTTAGTAGGTACCTATAAATGCTGGTATTCACTAAAACCGAAACCGGAACCGAAACAGAAATATTTAATTTTCAAAAAACCGGGACCAAACTGGAACCGCAAAGAACATAAAGGTTCCAAGCTCTGGTTTAAAGTATATATTTAGGTACACAATAAATAAAGTTTCATCATTCAGACTAAAATAATAGGTATAGCCAAGGCTGAAAATAGGAATATTTAGGTACATGGTGAGATAGGCCAGATGAAATGAATTTAATGAAATGTAAATAAATAAGGTTATTGAATTTATGAGACCAAAATAGATTTCCATAACAATCACTCAGAATTAAATTAAGTTAAATACTAAAAACTTAAATATTAAGTTAGGAACTGTGACTTGAGACATCACTTTTATAGAATAACCTGTATATAATAGGTATATACACATGATATTACAATAATAAATATAAACCATTTTGTCCAGATTCCCCGTAGAATTGGACGGAATACACTCTCAATAAATACATAATATACAAGTATAACAATCATATACATTGTATAAATGCATACCATAGATAATACATCCATATTAATATCTACAAGAGGTACATATATGTGTATTGAGTTATATAAATAATACTTAAAATTTAAAATAAAACGTTAAAACTATAAATTATAATAAGAAAAATATAACAATTTATAAAATGTTGACTAGGTACTTCAAATTCAATATATTATACAATATAAAGAATTGTCCTTATAGACGTATGAAGTATCTACCACTTTACTGGCCCCTGTATCTGGCTTTTAAAGTCATTTATTTTATGTTTGTTAGCAATAATAATACTAAAATTCATCTTTCTAGTAAGAATATTGTGTACAATTTCTAAATCATTGAATTGCGATTGAAAAAGAAAATGTACCGAAAATTCTTAACTTACAAAAATACCGTAATTTTATATCACTAGGAACACAGGTATACAAAATAAATAACTTGAAAACCCATAAACTAACTTTTGTAATAGAAAGTTCATTTTAGTTCTTTTTTGAACTAGATTAAATATTTTTTTGATCCCTTTTCAATCATTTACCTATAAAGAAATTTAAATTTAATTTTGATTAATTTATGTACATATAGGTTTGTAATGGCTAATGTCCAATATTATCTAATGTGCACATTATCCGAATAATGCGCACATTACAATACCTTTATGTTATAATATTATATCAAACATATACTTATATCTACCATAAATACACGAATTTTTTAAAAAAATAATTAGATTATTTAGTCTTGTGGATATATTGATAGAACCATACCATAAACATCAAAAGAGTAAGTTTTTAACGTGTTAAATAATATATATATATTACGGATAAAGTCCGATATTGGCTTTTTTAACCTTACAGGAAACAATTTAAAAATGTGAAGTCAAGTAGGAGATATTGGGTAAAAAAATTCCCGACAGAAAATTTATATTAGTTGGTATTTTAAAGGTTTTTTCGATTTATCTAGTAGTTTTCAAAAATATAAAGGGAAATTATTACACATTGGAAAACAATGTTATTATAGGTACTGAACTTCACTCAGAGATATTCTTCAAATTATATTTATTGAATAGGTTCTAACAGATCCAAGATTAAATAACCGTTATATATATGATTAGAATAATACAATTTTAAAAAATTATTACCAAATTTCAAGAGAGAATTAACTCTTTAAATTTTATCAGAGGAGGAAGTCAACTCCTCTGGTATCCTCAGTTTATTCATATGAGTGTTGGATAATAATATATAACACAGATTACAAATCACTGTAACAAAATTACGTGTATATAGTTGGCCTCCCGACAAAATTCAATCGTAATTTTTTTTATAAACTCATTATGTAGTTATCAATTTTATTTGAAAAACTATAATGTTCAAATAAATATATATAGGTATATACTTCTTCCCTCTCTTTATGCTCACAAAATAAAAATATCTTTACAATTATTGGTCTCGATTCTTTTCAAAATAACTTTTCAGATTCAGACTATAATTTATTGTATTTTCTTTATTATTGTTTCTTCATTATACCTACCATAATATTCTGAAGATTTAGAATACACTGGCAGAATAACTCATAAACGGCAAGATCACAAATAATAAAAAGTTGGTTACAAACCGTTATAAATTAAATATGATAAGTTACAATTTATTTCAGACGGTTTTGTCAACTTGGAGGAGAGCTGGCCTCTCATTTTGAGATGCTCTTATTTTGGAAACGGCGAGGTTATAAATTCTAAATATTCGGTTACAAATAGTTACTAATAGAGTATAATTATGTTACAAAGAATTTGAAAATATTTCTTCATAAATTCACAAGCAAACTTCACAAGACTAACTAAGTTATTTTTAGAGTAACGGAGTAGGTTATTTGATTATCTACTCATTATTTAAGTTAACAAAATTATTATTTAAATGTCATTTCAATCAAGTAATGCATTATTGTTTTTATATATTTATAATTCAAAAAAATGTAATACTCTTATAAAAATAAAAATAACTATATATTATAAAAAATTAATATATAAAAATAAATTAATGTGCTAGACTCTAGCAGCTAGAGTATTAAAAAAATAATTATGAGTATTAGGTATTTACCTAACAATTAGTTTTGATTTTAAGTCATCAATGCACTTTTTAAGACATTTTCACTGGGTAACAGTGAAAATATACCTATAAACTAGGATGACCATACGTCCTGTTTTTTATGGCATTGTACCGTTTTTTGAGGACTATGCTCCGTTGTCCCAACAAACTTTAAACCGGACGTTTCTTGTCCTTTTTTTGGAAGTAGGTCCCTGTCAATCTATAATTTTTCTAAAAATATTTGATAGAAACTTGACGAAGTATCTTTATTTTAGCATTTTCAAACCGATTTATAAAAATTCTGGTATGCAATTATTACAATATTTACTTTATTTATTGTTATCCCGTTTTTAATTTTTAAAACATGGTCACCCTACTATAAATTCATCAGATGGGGATTTTATGCTTGTACCTAAGTGTTATTAAAAAAAAAAAAAAAAGTAGGTAGTGGGAAAAAAATTGGGTGTATAATAAATTATTACTAATAAGTTATAATGTACCCATAACAGGTATACTTAATAGGCAAAGAAAGATTATAGTTATAATATTAAATTTAATTAAAATTATTTTTTTTAAGTAATCATCTTTTGAAAATATTGTCAACCTTTAATATTCTTATAAATGATTGAATAACTAAAAAATAAAATTTAGTTTAACATTTAATTTTTAAAGATGCAAGAGTATATTATAATATATGTATATATATATATATATATATATATATATATATATATATATATAATATATTTATGTTCAAATTTCATACATTAATTTCAAAAAACGTTTAATGAATGAATGATTTTTATAAGTTTTTTTTGTCTTTGTACCTATGTTTAAAATGATACAGAAGTTTTTCTGTGACATACCAATAACTTTATCGCACAAAAATTTACTAGATTTTAGTTTCAGAAAATACTTTCTATGTCGCCCCTCACCCTCCTACAGACATAATTATTTCCTTAGAATTGTGTACAATCAATCTAATTGTAAATCAAAGTAGGTATACTAATACTTCATTAATCATCAACAAGTCCATTATTAAAAAATGACTTTGCATCTATTTAGTTTAATTTATTTATCTATAATCATTCGTTACTCCCTCCCCACTACTATTTCACATTGGTATATTTATAATTATAAAAATATATATCGTCCAGTTTTCAATAATAAAATAAACTAGGTCACAAATAATTTTCATTAAGTAACATTTTTGTTGCCCACTTTACTAGCTTAATAAATGCACTATAAGTCACCATCGGGTTAAAAATTAATAATAAAGAAAACAAAAAAATAAAATAAAATAAAATAAATTAACATTTATAAACATTATACATATAATACATATATTATACATATATAAAACAAACTATTAAACGATGACTAGTACTAGTATAGATTTATCAAAATAGGTGTTATAAAATTATTTGTTTTTGCCTACATTGTTATTACGAAGAAATAAAAAAATCTCGATTTTGTGAAATCGTGTTTTTACCGTTTTATGTACCTACCTACTTTTTCAGCAGTTTTTCCTTACACATTGAAATTTTTTTGAGAAAGTTGAAAAATGATTTTTCTAAAGTATCTACCAACTTAATTCAATTCGCTACCGGAAATGGGTAACATTTTTACTAGAATTGTTGATAAAAACACGTGTTTGATAAAAGTAAGAGATAAGATTCAGTTTAGGAAAATCCTCAGAATAAATCCTAGTATATCTGTATATGTGATATTTGAATAAAAATAAAAAGAGGACTTCATGGGCTTGGGAAGTAGTACATGGTTTAAATTTCATGACTAAATCCCATCCCCTCCCCACATGCTTAGCTTAATTCAATATTGGACAGGTACGAGATCTATTAGAAAAGTTAAAAGTCTTTTCAGTTATTTTATGTCTTACCGCTTATTTCCCATTTTACAATGCATTTATAATATTTGGGGTAAAATACGTCTCTGAGTTTTTTTGAACACTTATTGAAAAAATCCTAGTTACTTGTCTGAACCAGGTCTATATTATAAATAATAAATTTATTTACAACTACATTACTGCATATAATACGATATCATAGATAATAATATCCGACAAATCATTAAAAATTATTATGTTAGAATATCCTAAAGACAAAAACATTAACGTATATTATAAAGGCGTAACGAAATTGTTTTCATTCACTAATAATGACAAAAAAAAAAAAAAAAAAAAAAAAACAATGAATAAAAAGAGCATAATAAATCAAATAAAAAGCAAAACACGATAATTGTTTGGTTTGTTCTAAGTTGTATAACTTCCGCCAGTTTTATCTCACACAAATGTTGACAGGATATGGTAGATTTTTTAAATAACGGCATAGATTTGGGAAAATAGCTGAACTGCAACGAGTTAGTTGTCACTAACATAATAGTATATATGAAGCAGAACATACATTCTTATTCTGTGATCGTTGCTGGTGAAAAAGTAAAGAACTAGAGGCGAAAATGAGACAGGTACTACAGAACCGGAGACGATAGATGTATGTTGTATGATCAGTAAAACTGGGAGTCGATAAATTATTTTATTCAGTACGCGTTGAAGAAGAAAGAAGAGAAACAACTTAGATACATATTATAGACTGAAGGCCCAAAATTGAAGGGCTAGAGTTCTACCATTTCAGCACGTCACAATGTAATGTAAAAATTCAAGTTCTCAAATAAACGATGCATGAGCGATATGAGAGGAGATTTATGTTTTAGAGGAAGTAATGCGCAAGTAATTTTTTTTTGGTTCATGATAAAAATAGAAAATAAAAGTTTTATAATACGAACCATAGTTACAGTAGCTGATAGTTTCAGTTAGTAAATTAATCAATTGGTACTAATTTTGTTGTACTACGTAATTATGGACGGCCGGACGGGTTAACTTCACGACTTCAAAATCTCTTGTAGCTATTTACGCAATGACTTGCAAATTATCGTAAATTAGAGGCTACGTTTGGTACCAATTTCGAAGTTCTAGATTATTACGGGTAGGCTACATTAATAGTTGGCTTAAATTTGTTTTATTTTTATTTTGGAAAGAAACTATTTGCGAATTCTGGAAAATAACTTAAAACATTTTGCCACATATTTTATCTTATTTGCAAAATACAGATGGATAATTTCATTGACGTAAAAGTAATTAAGTATCTAATGAAGCTCGATAAAAAATAATTTTAGGTAGTGTGAAAGTAATTTGAATATTTATATTTAATATAACGTATAACGTAATTTAATTGCTTTTTAAAAATAATTTATCAATACTGTAATATATTTTAAAACTTTTAAGTCTGTCTATAAATAGTTTTAACAAGTAAATTCGGATTTTGGTTATAATTCCTAATAGTAAATACTAGTTTCTATTGATTCCGTGGGTTTTTACGGTGACATCAATACAACTGATAAATAATATTTTAATACGAAGTTGGTAATACGGATGAAATAATATATTATATATGATTTCAAGATTTAGATTCTAGGTGGATAATTAGTTTTAAGTTTCTACGAGTATTATTGTTTTTATATTTCTGTACACCAGCAAATTCAGTCCATTATTTTATATTTTTCTAAAAGAAAATTTCATTTTGTCGGCACTTTGAAGAGTGAAGAATCTTACAAATTTCTTTCACTTTTTTTTACACTAAGAAAAATCTACTGAGAAACAATAGCTCTATAATAATAGACACTAAAATTCATGACAGCGTATGTAATGCATAATAAGTACATATATGTATTTTATTGATATATTAAAATTTGACATCATACAATTTTCGATTTCTTTTTCTACACAATTAAGTAAATTATGGATTTTTAAATTATTCTGTCGGAATATTGTTAATGTTAATACAAATTCTATACGACTTTTGAACTTAGATGTGGTATAGTACTAAAATTTATTGGTTTTATGTTTATATTTATAAAATTTACACTTTACGGTCTTGTGAAAAATGCTTGTAAAAATAAGTCACAATGTGTATTTTCATAAAATAGAATCCAATATACTTCTAAACACTTCATAAAATAAATATTTTACTAATATTTAAATACTATTACTATATGGTTTTAATTTAAATAAATCTAAAAAAAATATTTTATGCTAGATTTTTATTATATTAAATAAAATATAATTAATATAATTTACCATATTATTATGACTTCAAGCTGATTTATATTTTACATAAACATACTTATTACTTATACTACTATTTACTATTATTACTTATAAATATCTACCATCTACTATTACTACTATTGTTATTACATATCCATTATTTTATAAACAATTGATGGAACTAAATTTTTCAGCAGTATTTAAAATAAATATATGTATGTACATTGTACCTATATTGGAATTTTATGAAAATATTTTTAAAAACTCTAAAAGATGTATACTAATTACACTTATTTGATGTTTCTTGTTTTAAAAATAAAAAAACATGAAATATTGATAGAATTCACAACATTTTAAGGTATCTATAAAATTTGGTTAATATCGGTGTAAAACACCTTGTACTATAATATAAAATAAGTTTCTTGAATTCCTGAGAATCCCTCCAGTTAGCAGAAATGATTTCACGGTTTTGAAAAACAAATGAACATAGTGATCTCAAAATCGGATTTTTTACTTGTTAAAAAAAATTAATTTTAATTATAATTAGTTAAATATATTAAATTACCTTCAAATTTATGTACTTATCATATTAATTAATTTATAAAATGTACATGCTTCGCCAGTTAAAATTGAAAGTATTAACTTATTCCATTTTTACCCAATAATATAATAATAAAAATCCAATTTTTAAAATAAATAAATATATTATAAAATAGTACACTACTTCCTTAAGAAATAATAAATATACATTTTCAGCAACGCAAAAAGTCCATCTTTGATCGACTATTTTTAATTGTGGACCACTGTGGGTCGTTAAAAAGAGTCCCGGAATACAATAAATGGACTTAAATACATAAAAATATAAATAATATGTAAATATTACACTCAAAATGATTTATTTTTATTTTTCATAGGTTACTAATTACAAGGATTCAATACTGGCCTATTTTGAGCACTAATATTGTTTCTCTCATATTTGAATTTTGTTTAGTTATCTGTGACTTTACCATTCGTAACAATTCAATTAATACCTACATCTCTTGCCATTCTCAAAAAATTTGTGTAGCTTTTTTGTCTTAAATTAGAAGTTCATTTTGTATCATAGTTAATGTACTACCTACTAAATGTATTATCTATTATCTCTCATTAACAAACCATCTCAACTCCATATATTCCGCTTATTGAATAGGATGAAAATAAAAGAAGAAGAATAACAAGGATACAGGGAATTAATCTATAATTAAGGAAGAAATATCCTAACCCAAATTCATTTTTAGTAAAAAGAAGTAAATGGAAAATATCATAGATATAATAAGTATTGAGCTGTGGTTTACATTTTTTTTATATTATCAAAAAGGATATAAACAAATGTATTTAATATAACTTAGTTCGTTGACTATATATGCTTATATTTATTATATTATATGTTATTTTTGATATTTTACCGTCTAAAATCCAATACTGTGTTCTTGGATTGGTTTTACGATGGTCTATATATAGTACATAATGCCAGATTTAAGGATGGGGTGGGCCATAAAATTAAATTTATGATGAGTTCAAATTTTATAAGTATATTACGTTTTTTTTTTTTTTTTTACTTATTTGCATTTTAAAATTGATTTTTCAAGGATTTGGGCAAAATGTTATGAATAACCTTTTTTTTGATTATTTGCAGTTTTTGAAAAAAACCCCAACATTCTTTTGGCGCCAGGACTCAATAAATGTAAATCTGGCCTTAATATAGTACTTCCATAATATCTATATTTATATCGTAATATCTATGGCATACGTACTATTGTATACTCGTATATATTTTTAAATCACGCGTAATTTATTATTAAATTTCTTGCGTTAAATTAGACCAATCATCAGGGGCTTTTAAATTTCAGATATTCAAATATTTATTTGATAGTGTGACCATTATATTTCAAATAAATATTTGCTATCTGACAAACGCCAAATATTTGATAAAAAGTTTGACTATGTGATCCAGGCTAAACCCTTTAATTGCCAATTGCTAAATAGCATGTTGTTCTCGATGGCAATAAATGTACATACCAAAGTGTTCACATTTCTTAATTTCATTTATTGTTTGCTAAACATTGGAAAAAAATTTCAAGCCAACTTTGAATTTCACTTTTAATAATACGTAAAATAACATAAATATCATAACAAATCAAAAATTAGAGCAGTTGTAACGTATCGTATGATAAAATAAAATAAAATGAATAGTAGGCGATAAAGTAGGAAAAGTTATGAATAAAGTATAATATATATAAAGTAGGAATCGGATAAGATGACGAGAAATGATTTTAAACTTTTGGCATATAAGTAGTTTATTCGCGAGTTTGAGTTTCAGTTCACCAATTTGGCATATAAGTCGTGTACGTCGATGTAGGTTTGTACGTACGGTACATGACTTGCCCAAATACGCAATTTGACTCCGTTGGGAGAAGGTTTCGGAAGTAGGTACCTACTCAGAGTGAAAACAAAACACCGTTATGTTTTTACTGCGCGAACAACGTTTATTAACACTGGATAGAGAAAATATAAAATAACAAAAATGAAACAAATGAAAATACTAGACGTGAGTACGAGGAAAATAGAGGCGGACGTGTGGTATTAGTGCCGTACGAGACCAGTGGGACGTTGCGGAACGTGTTGTTCGTTTGGTGGTCGTAGACGGAGAGAACGAGAGTGACCAGCCTTGTCGCCGCCAGTGTTAGGATTAAGATAACTAAAAATTTATCTAGATAAAGATAAAAGATAACATGAAAAAAAATCATCTAGATAAAGATAAAAGATGAACCAGAAGGATTTATCTAAATAAAGATAAATTATCTAGACAAAAAAAAAGATAATTTTTAAATTTACAAAAAAATTTCATTATACAAAATATAATGAAAATTATAGACACTAGTGTACACACTACATATTACACTGCAACACGCATTTTTTTTTTTTTGCATATAAATTCACACATTTTCAGTAAAAGAGTAGAGGTATATTTTAGCCAAAAAACTTTTGTATATTAATTATAAATTTATCTAAAAAAAATTATCTATATAAATTTACTTAGATAAGTAGGAAGATAATTATTTACATAACTTACCGTTATTTATCTAGATAAGATAAAATATAAGTAAAAAAATTATCTAGATAAGTTCCAACACTGATCGCCGACTCACTCTGTTTGGAGGTACGAGTCGTACGGAGGGGAAGAGATCGTGGAAGGGCAAGGAACATAAATATAAATCAATATAAATTACAATACAATAAATAAATAATTATACAATACGAAAAATGGTAATTCTGTTTGGTGGTGTACAAGCCGTATTACTACAAACTTATAACACATTTAGATAAAAATTAAAACCACAGACATAATACATCGATTAAAACATGATTAATTAATGGACTGCGTTTTGGTCGTTATATTATCATAAAGTAATCATTAAACCAGTAACAAGGCAACAAGGAAAAGTTAAAGTCCTTAATTAATTTCCACGAATCAAACCCTAGGTGATTGAAATCATTATATTCATTATGATGTGTTTTATTTATTTTATACGTATTTTTTAATTACGTTTTAATTACAATTAATATTTAAATGAAGGCCTTGATGATAAAAATAAAATATTTTAGTGAGAACATCAAGAAAATTGATTAGATGGGTTTTAAATTAATCTAAAACACATGCTATTTATTGCCATAGAAATACTTTTGATAATGGGAACATGGACAGAAATAAATATTCTTATAGTTATGCCACTTATACTTTTATATAAAATATTGTAGGTGCATGATACCAGATACTGTGATAGTGAACTATAATTTATGAGTAACACTGAATCAATTCATTATTCAAGTTACATATTTTGTATGAAAATTATAACATGAAACTTTCTGTACTATTATTTTTAAAGTTACAAATTATGTTAGAGAAAAAAATGTTATAGGTATGTTATACACAGAAATGCGAGAAAAATACTGCTTAAAACGACTTTTGGTTTACAGATTAAATAATGTACTCTGCTGTCGAAATTAAGTACCTACCTTATCGTGAAGAAATTCAAGAAAACACGTTTATAAAGAAATTAAAACTATTATAAATAAACATTTTTTCAGTGCCTTAGACATTTATTTTAAATTTTATGATATTTCCTTTATTGGGCAATTAGTTTCACGCTAAAAAGCGAGGAGAGGAATTGTGAAACTATTTAGATATATTTTAGGTATATTTTGTTTCTAAATATTTAAAAGTACAATATTGTTTTATTTACAAAAATAGTTTCAGTCATTATTTAAGAGATGTTTTAATTTTAATATGAAATATCAATTTAGTATAAATTATTTGGTTATGTTTATTACTTTTATATTATATGTTAATTATTACTTCACCAATTGTTTCTCCGGTAAGAGATAAATATATAAAATACTAAAACAAATAGTATAAATGTATGCTAATTAGCATAAACCTACCAGTATTGAGATTAGATAACAAAAAATCATCTAGATAAGATAAGGATAACTATACTAAATTGTATCTAGATACAGTTAAAGATGACTAATCTCAATTGTACTTAGATAAATATAAAGATACATACATTTTTATCTAAATAAATGTTAGATAAACTCAATATTAATTGTCTAAATAATCGAATAGAAGATTTATCAAAAGTGTAACTTTGTAAATTTAATATTATTTATAATATTTAGTACTTAGTAGACAATAGAGGTGTAGATTAATGGAGGAATTTATCATTCGTGGCTATTGAATTATTTAGTAAGGATTTGGGTTCTCATTTTTCAAAGTAAAACGGTCTTTTTTCTTATAAGACTATATTATAGTTTTAAAACCTAAAGATTTCATACAATTTGAATTATATGCGATTTGAGTTTTGTTTAAAAAAATTCGTTATGTCTACATAAAATTCCATTTTATATGCCTGTGATTATATTTTCAGATAAATAGATAGTGCTCCAAAAATGTTGAAGGTAAATTATTTCTATAGAAAATAGAATACCTGTAGAGGCGCAATTTCAATGAAAAAATGGGGGTTCTGAAGTTTACAATTTCAAAATATCATAATGATAAAAAGAAAAAAAAACACAGATTAAAATTTTTATTTTTTTGGTAAAATAACATATTAACATAATAAATCATAGGACAGTATCTAATAAAACTACACATCGTATACGTAGGTATGATATAGGATGATAAGGATTTTACTCAATCGTAATATACCTGTTAAAATACACATACAATATACGCCAATTAATTGAAAACAATATCTATAACATGCAGTGGCGTAGGAGAAGAGGAGCAGAGAGGACCGTTGCCCCCCCCTCCAGATATAAAAAAGTTATACTTTTCCCCCTCAGATAAAATAAACAATCATCATTAATGTAAACACATGCATAATTAATTTGTTACATAATATAATAATAAGTAATACTTAAAGGTTACTTGTACAGGTACACAGATTTTTGTTTGTAGTTATTCTTTTTTATTAATTATTAACTTTGTAAATATATTATCATAACATATATACCTATATATATATATATATATATATATACATTTTAAGTAAATGACATACATATTACATGATATAAATATATATTTGTCCTATATGAGCTTATAAAGGAAAAAAACTACGAAGTATTGTATTTTTCACATATATTTTTATGTTTAACTAGTTTCACACTTTCTTAGACATTTTATATAGGTAATTATTATACTTATATATTTAAACATATTAGTGAGAGTTTTAAAAAATATAAATAGTATATATTAATATAAAAATATATATAAGCTTTAAATGTTTGCCCCTCCCCCTCAAGTGAAAAATAGTTCCTGCGCCACTGATAACACGACAGTTGATTAAAAATAATTTATTGCGCGATCATAATTAATGATAATAATAATAATAATAATTCTTAATATTGTTAATTACATATGAAATCAAAATTACATTTATCACAAAAATGTTAATATTCGAGAAACTATATACATATTTAAGTATAATCAAATATTTAACACAATTTAAAGTAAATACGTTAATTAAATTGAAGGAAAATGGAAAAAGAAGACTTTTCATCTTCTTTGTTTTCATTGTACGCATAATATTTCCTTTTATACAATATAACAAACTCATAAAGTAAGATTTTCAATTGTTAGTGCTAACATTTACACTGGTATCTACTGTTTCTTTACACTATTATCTCTCCTCATCCACACAATTATAATTTAATACCTATTACAATCAAAACCAATACAAATATTAGGTATTATTTATAAACATTCAAGATGTTTTTAAAAAAATTTCGATAAATTTTCGTTTGTATACAATTGTTTCCGATATATTTACGAAATATGTTTTCCATGATATTAAAATTAATCCAACATATAGGTAGGTAGGTAGTAGGTAATATTATCTAATTGGGAAAGTTTCCGTGATAAAAGACTTTTATCACAATATTACAGACATTATATAATTTGTTATGTATTATTCTTAGAACTGCAAACTTTTATATACAATGAGACTGGTAATAATTGTATGTGCTAAGTATTTTGGACGAAATTAAATTTTATTTTAATTAATTTATATTATTCATTATTAATTTAATTAATTTCACTATATACTTGTGGTACAAATAAATAGTATTGAAACTGATATTTTTGTCACACGCCCATTGCATCGTTATTAAAACAATTTTATGCTATCCACGTAGGTACAGCTTATTTCTTAGTATCTGAAAGATGAGGATATTTCTTATGTCTTTTTATGTAAATTTATGATGATACTGTGGCCAGAAAACCAAATGTAGGTAGTTTGATCGAAAAATATATAAACATTTTTCTGTAGTATGCACCTGCCATAATATGGCAATGGATTACACGATGATAATACGTCTTTTAAATTACTTTAACCGTTTTCAATTATTTAATTTTAATTTTTTATTAATTTAGTCAAAAATATTTATACATAATTTCTTGCAAATTTAGTTACTATAGCTTCTCTTAAATTAATTTAAATTGCATTTTATATTTTTATATTGTAATATTGAGAATTATCTTAATAGATATTTATATACATATTTTAAATATTTGATTAAATATGTATGACAAAGAAAAAAAAAATTAAAAATATAATGCGCACATCGTGGGTGAGTAGAAGTGGAGGTACTTCGATTTTTGGACAGGATGCTTTTGGTGTATATTGTTTATTGAGTTGGTACATATTTAAAAGCAATACATAATAAATCATTGCTTTAAATAAAATGACTCTGAGCAGAAATTCAGTGTAATATAATAATAATATAATTAAAAATAATAGTATTACCCAATTACAAAAACGTATAACCATGTCAATATTATTTTTAATTTGAATACATATTTGATATTCATAAAATGGATGAATTTTATGAAATTACTAGAAAAATTGATCTCTTCAATGTACCAACAAGAACCAGTTTACTATCATAAAAGTTCTATAGTACAATTCGAAAAGTTTCTCGCAGAGTAAAAAATAAACACCATTGTACAGAATCTAAAATCTATACTAAAGTATTTATTTAATTTCATTTTTGAAAATTTTTGTTAAGTTTTAATTAAGTTTAGAGTTCAAACACTTATTACTAAATTAAATAGAATCTTATTTTAGAAGGAATTTCATTGTTTATTTTTGTGATAAAGAATTTATTGTTTTTGTCATAAACTACTTATCTACTTTAATTGATATTAAATTTAAAAAAATTTTTTATTCAAATTAGCAATAGACACTAAAAGTAGGTATGTCAATTTAATCAGAATTATATTAATTTTTAATATAGTAATTAGACTACTATTCAATTTTTATTTAATAATAAACACGTGATAGGGCTCATTGAAGTTTGTAGACCGCAGTGATTATTCGCTTACCACTATACGAGTAGATGGGTCCCCCAACTAAAAAGTCAACGAAAATTTTAAATAATATTTTTTTATCAAATTATAGGTGACAAACGCTAGACTACCGACAAAACACCTTATTTTTTGGTTTGTTATTCTTTATACTGCTAAGAGTTTATAATGAAAAATTGATAACATTTATTAAAAACTTACCATACACTTTATCATAAACATTATGTATATATATTATATATAAATTATAAGTTATTTATAAAAGGTCGACAATTTATTCATCTCTTTCATTGATAATTTCTGTGAACGTCACTGTGCTCTAAGCTTTAACTTTTGTGAACATTGAAACTTTGACTAACTAACTAAATTTGACTAAATAAAATTCAATTTGAAAGCGGTAAAATAAATAAATAACCAAATTATGTTAAGTTGAAAAGTTTAATTAGTTTTAAATTGTACTTATCTCCTAATAGGTGAATCTATTTTTATGGATAATTATATCCGCATTTTGAATTTCATTTAAATAAATATGCAATCTGTTTCTGTTTTATAATACCTATCGTTACAAATATCAAAGTCTTAACCTACTATAATTTGGTTAATTTAACTCAAATTAATTTTTTTTAAATTTAATAAAAATATTAAGGACGTCAAAAATTTAAGGCTTGAATCAAAATATTCATATTGCTTAATGATTTCATTACGATTATACGTCATCATTTTATTTTTGGTGTTTCATATTATGTTATGTTATTTTAATTATATTTATATGATGCCTAATTATTACGTTAACTATTAAAGTTCAAACGTTATCTAATGATTTTTAGTGTTTTACACTATTCCTATTAACAAGGTTTTAATGTTAAGTGTTATGTTTTCTTATATATTTCGTTAACATTTTGTCTATCGTTTTTATTGCGTTTTTTGTTATACTTATAATGAATATATATTTTTTTGTGACATATTTAACGTTATGAAAACTTTTATTGACCAGATAAAAAGAAGATGCTTGGTTATTCGATTTCCACGGCTCACTGCATTAAACACAAGTACGTAATAATAATTACACAATTTTATAATAATTATTTATTATTATCAGTTATCACATGTTTAATGAAAGTAAAATATACAGTGAGCTAGGCGTTTGTTCAATCAGAGTCGATCCGAAAACATATTTTTGGGAGGGTTTTTAATTTTGCGTCTAAATTACTAAACATTTTTGTAATTGCCGACTCTACATTTCGAACAATTTCCAACTTCCCTACTAAATTTCGAAATACTCTTCAAAACAGTAAATAATTAAAAAACAAAAAAAGGTAATTTACTTTTTGTTTTTACCAACTACTTTTCAGTGGTGAGGGGGTGTACCACCCCCTAAAATCGCCCCCTGCGTTTAATGAATCGGTAGCGTATTTAGAATTTTATCTAGATAATAAATGACAATAATTATAGTTCAATATAAAGTTGGGAGGAGAGAGAGGTACAAATATATAGAATAAAATCTATTGAATATATTATAATGAATTCATTTTTTTTAAAAATACGAATATAATTTTCGTAAATTGATATTATATAAAATTATTTCATATTTATAATTTTTAAGTATCCAATTTATTTTTATCATCAACAAAATATCTGGTAATATCTAGAGGACTAGGGGATAATAACTATATAATCTGATAGTGGAGTATGTTTTTTAACGATTCACTGCGTTCATTGGAACAATGAATACTATAAAAATATAAACAATATGTATGTGAGTACAACGAAATTCAACTGAGGATATTCCCTATCATTAAGGTATTTTATTTTATTTAAAATATGAACATAACTACTTATAATGGATAAAATAATTGTAGATAGAATGATTGTGCGTCGAATCACGATTATGTGTCCTACAAATGTTCTTATCAAAAATATCGAAAACTTAATGTACACTAACGCTTTTGCGGCAGAAAGCTAGAATCTACTACAGTCTTTGTATTCTGTGTTAATTTCAAATATCGATCATTATTCACCAGAGCGCTAGTAATAATTAAGTTTTAGCTCTGCTTTTGCATAATTTAATATGAACATTCCTGACCGCATTTTACAATGGTCCATCATAATACATTACATAACCATAATATCTATAACCGTTATAGGTACTTACCTACATATTTTTAATAGGTATATGTTATAATTAGCAATACATTTTATTTTTTTATACTCAAATGGTTAAATGTCGATTTTTTATATTAATTAATTAATTAATAATAAGCATAGGTAGATAATAAGTGAATCTATTCTAAAATGTATAAAGATAATACCTATACCCACTAACATTTTTTTCTTTTCAAGTTAAATGGAACAGAGGCTTGATTAATAGAATTATGTATAGTGAGAAATAATTAAAATGCGATGCTTTCATTTTGCTATTAAACAAACAAATAATAATTATACATGTGCTACAATAATAGTTCAATTTATAGTTTATGATATTGTAAAATTTTATATCTTATTATAACACGAACCACAATTAGGAAATCATTTGGTAAATGTAATATTAATTGTAATAGCAATAGTAAAAACATTTATGGTATTAAGTTGTTATTTACATATAACATTACTAACATGTTATTAAAACTTAAGAGGATGTTGTAGCGACAATTTTCAATGGTAAAAATATGTTCAGGGTTAACAAAATGTATAAAAAAATTATTAACTAGGTAAATTTGACCGTTCCATATTCAGCTTAAAAAAATGCAAATATATATATATACATATATCTTAGGATCGAAGTTTTTTTGTTATTAATAAAGACTTATCTTTATTTATATATAAATATTTATCATAAAATACACAGACAAACAAAGTTTATTGTCTTTTTTTCGTTTAAAATTGACTCTAATTTTATTATTATGAATAACAAAATTAATTGGTTAATGTACATAGCACAATATTTTGACTAATTGAGCTGAATAATATCTTCGGTATTAACTATTAATTTAGAACTATTGAAAAAAAAATTTCTAATTAACTTAAGAGGATGCTATATAGGTACTTGAATTTGTTTTCTCCATTTATATAAGAAGTAATAATGGAAACATTAAGTTACTTAAAATTGGACTTGTGTGCTATTTAGGTTAGATTTGCAGTTGAAATGTCTATTATCAAATTTAAATTATTTTCTCGGATATTCCACGACTTTCTTATTGTAAAATATTGTCTGACAAAGGAGTTTCAGTGTTTTTAGTTTTAGATTTTTTTATTTTTATGACTAGGACTAGTTGTAATTTCATCATTAAACAATACTTTTCAAACCGTTCTTTACATTTTCTAACAGGTGTTTCAACTGTATGTTTCACCCAAACGCCAAAACTCCAGGTTTAAGTTACTTCATTATATTGCCCTAATAAATGGACGAAGATAGATAGCGTCTTGAATTAAATTAGTTTACGTCATCACTGACTTTGCCTACTTGATAATTAGCTATCTGGATAAAACAGTTTAGATAAAAAATTTTCCATCTAGATAAGATAAAAAGGTAGAGGCAATTACCGTCTAGATAATTTCCAACACCAATATTACAAATAATTTATTATTTTTATCCTATGGCCTTACCGTCGCTCAGCGGTATGAAGAGTGTTTCGGCCGATCTCGACGACAATAGTTTGTCGGCGGCGGCGGCGGCGGTGGTGGTTGCGGCGGCGTTCACCCCGTCGCCGGCCTTGACTATCCCTCCGCTGCCGTCACCGTCTTTACTCGGGTTACAGCCCATGTTGATGACGACGATGATTCCGTTGATGACGGTTGTACATTTCGCTTCGGGATATCGATGGTGTATTATTTTTTTTATTTCAAATTCGATTTTTTCTGTATAATACGATATGAGTAATACGACGACGTGCGCGTAAGTATATCATATACGAGTAGACGGATGATTTCTGTACAAGAAATAAAAATATCCGTGCGGGCGGTACGACGGTAACGCAACGAACGTCCCGGTCGCGCGCGTAGGTGATTTCGGTATAAACCGCGGTCGAGAACCGGGGGAATGGAAGAAAAAAAAAAATAGGACGAAAAACGAAAATAGCGACTCCGCGTAGGTATACACACGACGTTGGCGACGGTGGCGGTGGGCGCGACGCCGTCTATATAGGGTAACTCTCACAGTACGTGTACGGGGTCAATCACTCTACCCACCCCCATCCCCTATATTATTCACAACGTGGCGCACTCAGCCAGCTGGGTGAGTGTATAGCACCGGTACAGGTAGTTATATAACGCGAGAGTCGTTATTTACACTTCGTCTACCCTTCACCTGCCTGCCAATCTTATATCATCTTTTTCTTTAGTTTTTTTTTCACGTTTCGTATACATAAAATACAATAAAAAGTCCACGTCTAGGTAGGTCGCGAACTCGGCACATGCAGCTAATATCATACACGCCTATATATTATATATATATATATATATACACGTATACGACCCGTGGTATACGCGGTTGTAAATGGTCGGTTGCCAACGGTAACGGTAACAACAGTGCCGTGGCCATATAACATTATACACGGAATTTAACGGAATGTGTGGAGGTCGGGTGTGGTACGGTAGGGAGTTAAGTGGACATTAGGAAAATATAAGGACTGGGGTGTGTAGTACATTAGGGGGCAAGTTTAATATTCCGCTTTTCTTCCCTTCTACCTGCTGCGAGGTGACCACTGCAGGACACCGTCGAGTGTTTATTCGGGTAAATCACGCCATACACCCCCTGATAGGCATACACTTTTACTTATCGGTAAACACTGTACACCTATACGACAAATGAAGAATATTATACGTATATAATACCATAATCGTGTATGTATATATATATATAGGTGAATTGTCCTGCAGTTTGATGCAGTCTATCCGATAGCTTTCACGTTTACGTGTAGGTACATTGTCGAATTGGTCTAATGTGAAGCTCATTCATTGATTGCATTTGATCGGTAAAAATTAATTTTACGTAAATGATTTTTAAATATTAAAATAACAGATAATGACGATAAAAAAATATGGGTAATATATTCTAATGTAGTATCCCTGTGTGCAAATATTAATCTCAGAGATATCGCAAAGTCGTTATGTTGAGACATACGAAGTTGTGATTTAATGCCTATCTTTGAGATGTTACAGACACCGTTAATACCCGTATACCCGTGAAGCTATTGTATGTGACATCGCAAATCGGTGTTTTATGGATCACATTGTAACTTACATAGGCTTTCCATAGGTTTTGGCTCATAGAGATCGCATAGAGTGCACAAAATGAATGATTATAAAAGGAAAAAAAACTTTGAGGGGCTCGGCCACCGTTTATTGTGTTTCGTCCGCAAAAGTACGCGTATGTATCTCACAAATTTTTGCGGCGTTTTCCAGATTTGAACTACCTACCTACCTACCTACCTAAACCAAGCAGTTGGTCACAAGTTTGTCACTCGAGAATGTTCTATGTAGTTATTTTTTTTTAATTACGCGTTTTTTTTTTTTTTATTAATTAATGTACAGTAAAAAAACGCCAGATATTTTAAGTTAATATTAATGTTAATACTATAACTTCATTGCGGAATGAGATAGTTGGTACCTGTATGAACACTTTCTATACTGCGAAAAGTAACATTTATTTTACATTATGGGTACATATACAAATAGAAATGTTTAAAAATGAAATAATATTTAGAAAGAAAAGTTTCTATAATAAATATTATGAGTACTTCTGTACAATACAGTTGTGTACTATGATATGATAATGAATTATTGTGATCACTCCGATCGCAATGATAACTTTATACTTGACATTAATGGCGTATATTGTATGTTCTTTGAAAAAACACTTTATTAATTAACTGCCCAAATATCTCCAATATTCCAATACTCAAGGTGGTACCACTAATTATATGAGTATCCATCAAAAAAGGTTCTATATCGATATTTTAATTTTTATAATATTCTAAATCAATGTATTCACCGTGAAAAGGTTCCATGTATAGAAAAAACTTTTTAAAAATCATCATTATTTAACTTTTACATACTTTTTTTAAATTCTATTCTATTCGTTTGATCAAAGTTTTCGAAATTTTACAAAAATAAGGTTAACAACCTTGATTTTAAATTTTAATATAAACTAGTGATCAGTTATATGAAACTATAGAGATACAAAAGTTATTTTATTTTTTGATAGATATATTATATTATATATAGACATATATCCTGAACAATTTCAATAAAGACACATGAAAAGATTCTTTTTATTCTCAGGCGTCACAATATACAATAAAACAATTTTATTTGATTTGTAACACGACTGAGTTTCAAGTACCTATATTTTTTAGTTATTGTTCAAAGGACTTTTGGTTTAGAAACTGAATAAAATATATTATTATACACCTATGTGATTCCGAAACGATGTCAATAACATATGTGTAAATATAGGTAGGTACTGTAACCAACTAAATGAAAATGATGATAAAACGAAATAAAAGTAAAAATTTAGAAGTGTAGGTACCTATAATACTGACATTTACCATAAAAAAAGTGATAGTATCCATAAAAGTAAGGGTTTCATATGTGATTGAATTTGAAATATATAAATACCTATGTATAGGTTATTTTGAAATCAACCAATACTTTTCGGATGTAATTTACAGTTTTAAGCAACCTTAAATTTAGTTGTATAATGTTAAATATTGGTTTACATGATGTACAACTTTTTGAATATCTACTTAAAAGAGACTAAAGTCTTATTCCTATTTTATACACCACAGATTGTATTTTCCGAACTTTAAAGTTTAATGCAGATAAACAATAATAAATTATTAAATAAAACAATTATTATATTTACATAAATAGCAAAATTAAAATTTTTTTCTTTAGTGTTATGTTCCTTCGCTTGTTAGTTATGATACTGATGGTAGATATATTGAATTGCTTTCATTTTGCCATTTATTTCGATAAAATAATTCTGAGCGAACCTTCAGTGTAATATACAATTTTAAAATTTAATTACATATGTATATTAGCAAAATACTTACCTACTTTGTGGAAATGTTAGGTTTTTAGACACATTTTTTTGAAATTACAAGGAAATAGCTATTTTTCGGTTTTTGGATAGTTTTTTGTTTCACATTTTTCGAAATTATCGAAAATTAAAATATTATTTCTTGAAGGTACCAACTAGATAAAATTTTATACTGAAAAATACGTACAAATGTAGGTACCAACTGGATCAAGATATTTAGTAGAAAAGTTATTCACAGAAAATAAAAATTAATATTATTTTAAAACCACTAACTCCAATCTGCTCAGAATTTAAAATTTATAAAAACAGAAAGTTAATGATTTATTGAAATCAGGACTCTCCTGAATATTTAAAGGAGAAGGGATGTCCAGAAAAATTGAATAAACAAAAAAAAAAAGTCGTTAACTTTTTTTGTAATTTTCCGACAAACTTAAAAGTTTGCCAACTAAATGCCAAAATGGCGTAGCATTTTTCACTAATTTGGCAATTGAACCACAGGCCTTAAAATTGTACTAACTAATTTTCAATTGAACTTGAATTTGTCAACTTTTTTCTGATTAAGATGAGTACATTAATTTTAAATTACGGTTTGTATACACGCAATTTTTCAGCGGCTAATTAATAGTGATTATTCTTTATTAAAACAATTTTGATAATTTTTACACTAAATTTTAATTACGAATTAAGTTTGAACCCTCTTTTTTGTAGTGTGAATGGTTTGAAACTTTTATTTAAAATGTTTTATATGATGTGTACTACAAAAATATGAAAGTTATATACTTAATAATTATAGATAATTATCTATAATTCTATAGATTATAATAATATTCGATATTGTCTGATAATATTTTTCTTTAATCCGTAATGACCCTGATTAGAGCGTTGAATATAAAAAAAAATATTCAGAACTATATTTGTTTAAATACTTTAATAACTGTATATTTTTTAAATAACACCCATAAAAATGTTCTGTTCAGTGTTCGTATAATAATACTGCAGTTGAGGAAATTAACTTCTCCCTAGTGCCCCGTAGTGCCTCCAAGCCCAGGTGTGCAGTGTGTATGCAATGATTGTTGTTTTTAATGTTTTTATGAATCCTTTGACTTTATCGCATACTTCGTGATTATTTCTAATAAAATTATGAGTTGGATAGTATCGTAGGCAACGCAAATTACAAATTATTGTAACGAAATTACTTTTTTGAGCAACGCAGTACCTATAGTAAATAGTAATTGTGTTACTTTTTATTTCAATTGACGACAAATATATAACAAAATGTCTATTTAAAAGTAACGAATTATTTTACGTTTATAATATTATAATACTATAAATTATTGAGGACCAAGAGAAATAATAAAGACATTTGCAAATACGTATATTAACAAATACGTGATTATTTTTACATTATACGACCCATATCCTGTTTAATGAATTATTTTCATTAATATTTATATTATTTTCGTACCATTTATAGAAATATATATTACCTATATATTTATAGAAATGTATAATAGTTATAATTTATTTAAATTTAATCACATAAAAAATAAAATAAAATTATAATTCATTCAAACTTTAGATATCTTGGTAAAGCCTCTGTGCTCTAACTTTTTCAAACCATAATCCCTTCGTATTTGAACAACATTATAGGAGTCTCCCAAATTATTAATGAAAAAAAATATCATGATTACGTCTATATAAAAATAACTCACCGCTTTCAACTGGGACGATGGACGTTTGGACACTAGTGAACCTAATCATCGCACGTTTGGGAACTTTTCTGGAACCCGTCTGTGTACCAAAAATGGAAAATTCGTGGCATGATTGGGCATTAAAATATTTATTTTAATATTGGGATTATTAAATTTACGGAATTTGAAACACAGTTTTGATTAATTATTTAAAGCTTTATTATGGATTTTATATAGTTTCATAACTGTATTGTTGATGACATTTGATTGAAGGAAAAATTACTGTGGAAATAGTCAGAAAATTGAAATATTGTCATTCCATTAAACTTTAATATTTGATACATTTACGTCATTATTACATTACATTAATATTTATATCACTGTATTCCATGAACAGCTTGACACTTTTTACGATATAAAATATATAAATATATGAATCATGAATTAAAATAATTAAAATTGTTTATTATATCTAAAACTACTGGCATTAGTCAAAATCTAAATTTGAACTTATACCGGAATCTTATTTCTGTATTTTTAAAAACCGAAAATTTTTACTTTTATATCGATATCACTGAAATAATAAAGTTAACAAACCATGATAAATTCATTTTTGATAAAAATTAATCTTTTCTAATAATTACTGAAATTCGTGTTGATTTGTATTTCTAATTTAAAATATTCATAGATACTACCTATTTAAAGTGTGTGTAATATTACGGGGGTACTTCAATAGTATTATAAATTGTACTTAGGATACAAAATTAAAAATATTTATTCAAAAATATTTCTTGTTTGTGTCATTTTTGGTAAATAAATTTAGATGCTCAGTCCAAATTCGTACTTCATCTCAAGAACCTATCATAGAGTATTGAGTTAAAAATAACATTTTCTACTACAAATAAAATTAAAGGCGTTAATGAAAAAAAACATATGCTAGAATTACTAATAAAGTCATATATAATAATAATTATATATTTATAATTAAGTCATACAACAGAAATTTAATCTTATGGGAAAAAAATTTGCACAATTTAATAAAAGTTGTTTTTTAATTTGATAAACGATTAAAGTTAGATTTATATGATGAACTTTTTAGAATTAAACTTGTAGAATCGTTTTTGATTAATATTTTATCAAATTAACTTTTAGTTAAAATTGGTTTTTAAATTAAAAATATGAATTTGGTTTTTCTAAAATACCGTCCTGCAAGTGATCAAAATTCAAAACTGTGATCCGATTATCTAGTTTTTCACAAGAAAGTTGTACAAAAAATTGTCACTGATTAGGTTAGCCATTGGTATAAGCAGTCATATTAACTGCCAAAATCATACACGATATTGGTGACAAACTAAGAATAGGGAGCTTAAATGGCTAAAATCTGTATTCATAAATATTATTCTAATAAAATAATTTGGTTTTCATAAAATTCTTAATACCTAACGTCTAAAGTAACAGTCATCTGCTGACTACCTATCTATTTACTTTACATTAATGTTTATATTTTAATATTCAATTGACACTAAATAGATTTACTCTTTGATTTGATAATTATTATTGTTATTATTATGAATTATTATAAATGATCTTATAAAAATCATAAAATAAATAGTACATCAAAGAACATAAAATAATGTAAAAAATATAGGTACATTAATTTTCAGTTATTATGTACTCATTAATAGGATATTTTATAAATAAATAAAATGGGTAAATTATGTGAAACTGTATAATATAAAATATAATTTCGAATTTTTTTTTAAATTAATATAATATTTTAATTTGGAAATAACAATTACGAGGTAATAGTTTTAGAGCTCCAGATTTTTTTTAAATGAATAACATGTCAGTTGATAATAGATATTTGAGCCATGATACCTGTGTTTGAATATTTTCTTTCTTAAAAATCGATAAATACCTTTTGCTTTCGCATTTTAATTTCTCCTTACAAGTTTACCAAAAAAGTTGAAGAATATAAACTTAATTCTTGATAAAATTTAAAAATTAAAAACTGATATAAGACTTTTCATAAAATACTATTAAAACATATAAATATTTTTAAATGTTGAAAATTCTATTCTTCTTAAAATTTTCTATACAAACAGCTTTCAAAAACCAAGTATTCGATGACCTCTTAAAAATAAATATCATTGTTATACCAAGAGATCCTTCAAAATTTAATAATGAGAAATACGAAAATAATATTTTTAATAAAACTTTACACGTTCTCATATAATATAACAACAATGTAAATTATATAGTAACTACATTTGTAACAATTTGAGTATAACTTTGATACTTTTCGAATTAATTTAAATATTTGTCGATAATTAAATTATTAGTTTCTTGAAATTTATAGAAAAACGCAACAATATTAACTGCATTATAATACGTTCACGTTTTTCCCCTAGTAATTTCAGATTTTAAATTTTAGCAAATCATTAAAAACAATTATATTTACTGCAAGCCGTAGATTAGAGTTTTTTAAAACTTTAAAATTTTTTAATTTGAAAATCTCGTGTTTTTTTTTTTTATTACAGTGTTTAAATAAACATATGAAAAAAAAACTCCGCCCTTGAAATTAATATTTTATTCAGATTCTTATTGTTTATACTTACATTTTTTATACTATACATTACAATTATTTCTTTTTTGTGACAATTTTTAATTTATTTGATATCAGAAAGTAAAAAGGAGTTTGTTCGAAAAACATAATAAATTGATTGTTACGAATTATATGATGCTATTATAAATTAAATTTAAAAAACGTGTAGGTATTTCAGTTTTTTTAATTTTTAAATTCCTAAAAATGTAATTAAAATTATTTATATAGGTATTAAGTCTCTTGAAAATTGAGCGTTAGACTAAACTAAATTTGTAATATAGATAGCATTGGCATTTGGATGAATAGATATTGGGGGAAACAAATATTTATGTCCTCGTATCTGAAATCCTAAATACGTCTCTGAGGGTTCTAAATAATTGATTTGAGGGGGAATATTACCCACTATCTTCTTAAAGTGGTGTCCTTCGTGATTTATTGAACTTATAGTGAATAATCCTTAAAAGATCCAACTGCAGTGGTTAAAGTGGAAAATAATTGCACGTGGAATTAATGCTAAGGCAGAAAAAAGTGTTTCTTGAACCGTTAAATCTTATTCAATTTTGTTTTGAAATGTTTTGGACACTAAGATGTCAATGTATTCTAAAGTAACTAATTCAGGACTTAATACCATAAGTGGTTTTGAACTTATAAAATTAACCTATTGATATATTTTCACCTATTGTTTTTCAGTTATAAAGTTTTAAATAGACAGAAGATTATTATAAGGCCATATACATGAGGGAGAAAAACCATTAGTATTGCGTAGTATGTAACTATTGTATGAGCCTTTATCCAGACTGTAAGAATATAAATTTGAATAAAATGTTCAGGTATACAACAATAATTAATAAAATTTGATTGATATATTTAAGTATTGTTTTCTTAATTAATTCGAATAATTTTGTAGGTATACCTGGTACCTACCAAAATATTTTAACACTGTATAATGATTTTGATTAATATTTCTAAAATTGAAGTAGTAATTACTATTTTTTTTAGCTCATATCTAATATGTGATAAAATATTATGTAAAATTGTTAAAAATATTAAATTTATTTTTAATAAGATTTTTAAATAAATAGATATTGACAAAATTACACATTTCGAGATTGTGTTTCTAAAAATATTTTATATGTTTTACTCAAGTAAGTTTATCTTTAGTTTATATTTTGGGGTAACATATTATATGAAAAATTCCAAATATCATAATATTATAGTGGCAAAGTATTTGGTTCGTTATATATATTGTGCGGAATCACATCGAATCTTGTTGATAAAATATTTTATGTGTTTTTAGCTTAATATTATATAAATCTGACTGTAAAAAAAAAAATTTAATGAATTTTTAACTATAAATTATCAATTTTGCAAAATAAATAAAAATGTATTTTGTTATTTTACTTGGAAATTAATAGACTTATAAGAAATTGTATTTCTATATTTTTTATACAAAATATTATGTTATAAAAATAATGTTCTGTATATTTTTATTCTAAGTGCTATTTGATTTTAGTTAAATTGAAAAAACTATAAAACTATCACAGTGGTATGGAAGAGGGTGAGTAATTATGACCAAATTTAAACAAAATTACTCTATTAATTTAATTAAAAAAAATTAAGGGTCTTACATAAAATGTTGTAATATCATAATATTATACATGGAAATAAACAAACCTTATATAATTTTTTTTACATTTTCACTCCCTCCACCCCCCCTCCAAAAAAAAAAAAAAAAAAATTTCTTCGGGACGGTCCTGAACGCGACGCAGTATATAACAATTTAATATTACGTAACAATTTAATATAAATATTAAATATATTATATATATATTGTATTTTCTTTCTATAAATAAAGACTAGGTACTCTAATGCATAAGTAGGTGATTTAGGACAAAAATATATATTTCGAGTTTTGAGACGTTACATTTAATTTAATTATTATACTTTAATATATTTAAAACTACAGACATTTTTATTAGAAAATGTATAATTTTTAGGGCTCGGGTCTATATGTATTAAAAAAACTAAAATATGTAATAAAAATCGCTTTATATGTGATAAAAAAAAAAAATGAAAATATGGAATATAAAAAAATTACAAAAAAAAAAAAAAACATTACTGAAAAAATTAATTAAAAATTGCCTTATAAATGACAAAAAATTAAAATTAAAACATTAAGATACATATGCTCAAATTGTCAAGATTAAATGATCTATACGGTTTGGTCGTAACACAGTTTTGTCCGACTAAAGGAACGCTCGAATTCAACAGAGATAATGGGTGTAAATTTTATATTTACAATGTCCGAAGGAGTGGCATCAGTCTACAATATTATCTCATTTATTCCGATGGATATCTTTAATTAATTTTAGGCAGTTTAAGCCAGGATATTTATTTAATACACTCTGTATTTTTTTCTTTTACTAGCACTCCCAATGGTCCTTGTACTGTTCTAGGCATTTTATAGCTTTTTCTAAAGTCCTAAACTTTGAAAAGTCATTTTTCTCGTTTTTAGTTGTTTTATAATATCCTCCAAAATCCAAAATTAACAGATAAATAGATTAAATTATTTTAATACCATCTTTTTTTAATAGTGTTCTCACTTTTTGAATAGAAACTGCTGAAGTAGGATCAAACGTTGATACAACCTCTTTTAATTTTTCGATGTTTTCGCAGTAGTATTTGACTGCTTTCAATCATATCTCCCACCTAGTAATTATTGGTTCTGGCGGTATAAGAATCAAATTTAAGAATCAAAAATCCATTGATGGCAACTGCGGATTTTATCAGTTAAAAACAATAATACATTTTCGTGTTTAACACCTTTCGAATAAAATTGTTAAATAGTTTGATTATGGTTTTGTGGTTACATTTTTCTAATTGTGCACAACTCAATAAAAATGGTTTAGAAAAGGTTAAACTTAATTTTCCAACAATAAAATTTTCAACAAGTTTACCTTCAACGTCTCTGTTTCGTCGATCGAAACCCATATATAGGGCCACTTGAATGATATTTGTAATATAATTAAGTATTTCCTGATAAATTTCTGTAATGCTATTTTTTCTAAGAGTACTCTCATCAGGAATTAATTGGCCTATATATTTTGACAAAAAATCATTTAAAGATTTATTTTTCAACTTAGAGATTGGAATATCCACATGTATAAAAGAACGACTAAAATCGGAATTAAACATATTTTTATTACCCGAAGAAGTAACGGAAGCAAAAATTGGTGGTCTCTATATGTTGTACTATTAAAAAACGTTGTTCAATGAAAACAGATTTTTTACATGCAGGCAGTACAAAATCTCATCATCGCTTTGAAATTCTTGTACATATTTTTTAGCTTTTCTAGTTTTGGATGCTCGTACTTTTGGCATGATTTAAACACAAATACGGTAAACTTAAAATTACACATCTAAATAAATGCATGATACGTTCGTAGGTATACTAGGTACTCGTTGTCAGTACTTCAAACGCAAATACGTATTAATAAATCGTTATCAAAGTTTATCGAGATCATAAATCTCGAACCTATATCGACCGTAAATTCATTTTAATCATTCAATCTGATGATTGTTTTTGATATTGCAATATTTCGAATGTTGTTTATATAATATTTAATGAATGGGTAGTTAATTTTAAACAGCGTCTTTTTAAATTTAAATTTAAAACAAATGTATAAAAATTGCGTTGTTGTAATGTTTGATAGTATGATATACGAATTGACGTAAAATTAGCCATATCGCATAGTTTAGGTTAGAGTTTTAAATTTCAAACACATTAGAGTGAATTGGTAGAACAATACGTAGATGATGTGGTTTATTAGATAGATACGTTACCCAAACGACAGGCAGAAATTGGTTTAAACTCAGTAATAAAAGAAGATTTACAATAACATTTATCAGCTGATAGAGAGACAGAAAATTCAGGTATGTACAATGTACATATATAAAATTATACTACGAACCTTTAACTGTCGATACATAAAATATGTATCGAAAATATTTTTTCTTGAGTGACATTATATGCACTCGCTTGACCCTACTCAACATCCAAAAGTTTAGTTTCTGGCTGATTAATTTTTACTTTAAGCGATTTATTTTCATTAGTTATGTCAAAAAGTCGTTAGATAAAGAATTGAACATAGAATCAAACTTTTTTTTCTTGGGATTTAATAAAATCACGATCAGAGTTCACAGATTAAATTACTTTATTTTGAGTATTTTTAAATCCTATACCATATCAATAAGTTTATTTAAGTTTTTGTTTATTTGAACTAAACATTAGAGTACCGAGTAGTTATAAATAATAAATTTAATTAAATACTGGTAATTTAACAAATACGACCTCTACTGACTCATATATTAAAACCCAGCTATTTGCCTTTACTTTCTCGTATTTTTTCAAAAAAGTACATGGAATTTAATATTTTATTCATCAAGATTTATCTTAGATAATCATTTTCTAAAATATTCTCAAGAAAATCTTAAAAAAACGAATTTTTATCTCTTTTATAAATACTAAATATTTATTTTAAATTTTAATCAATAATTTTCTTATACGAGATTCATTTTGGTAAATTCTTAGATCGTTCTGGACGATTTTGACCGTAAGAGTTGAATAAAACACCTATGTATCTACTACATTAAGTTATACATCCAAATATTCCATTTTGAATTTAAATTCAAAAGCACATTTTTGTTTATCCTGTGAACTTCATGTAACGCGTGAAAATCATTCTCCCGGTGGTAGTGTGGTGGAAAACATGAACACGATGGCTTTGGTGAACATTTTTATTTAATTTTATACTCACGAACGATTTCGAATTCTATCGTCGAAATTGCATTTGGTTTAATACCAATCACTTAGGTCCCAAGCACGTAAAGTATAGCTAGGATTTTTTTTATCACGAATGGGGTGGTAGTGGTATGATTATTATTCTTTGTATTTTTGAAAATTATCCTCCAAAATGCCATACCCTATATATTTTTATACAATGATACTCACTGCAGATATTTATATAATTTTATTTTTGAAATAGTTTACTTATACGTATACCTACAATATATTATTATCTGTTGAGTAAATAAGTCAAATCACAAGTACAGGGTTGTTATACATATAACGAATTTTAAGTTAAGGTTATAGCCAAACGGTCAATATTTTCCCCTACATGGAATCAAGATCACTATAACTTCTAATCCAATTATAGTCTGCTTAATACGGTATTATTTCAGTATTGCAATATTAGATTAACTATATAGCAATGAACTCGATTCAACACTGTCATATTTTCAAACGTCCTTGCAATTTATTTTTACATTTCGTTTAAATAACAAAATGTTTTTCAAGATTGTCGTATTTCGACGTGTATATGGTTTAGGATTAGGTATTGTGTAAAATATTAGTTACTGTGAATTGCCATATTTAAATTTATAGCCATTTACGATAATAAATAAAATGGTTAAAATTTGGTTATAAATGTCCATAATTCTAGTTTTTTAAACCGGAATTAAGTTTTTTCTCTTGTATCAATGACATTTTATTTTAAAGTTGGAACTTGAACTAAAATAAAACAAGAGCCAGTTTTAAATCTAAAATTTAAGTCCCTGAACATAAAATTATAATTATTTGACGAACCTGTAAAAGAAACCGAGACTTAATTGTAATCTAATAATATACTTAACCCTAAATAAGTATTTAGTGGAAGTTTAGATTATACTTATTAAATTTTAGTAATCTTTCGTAACTGAAATTAGTAGAAAGATTATTATTATTATTATTTTTTAAAGAACCAGAACTGGAAAATTAAAATATTTTTTTTATTAAATTGGAACTAGAATTGAAAATACATTAAGGTTTTATACCAGGTTTTATATATCGTAAGTATAAAAATTATTATTTTAAAATGCAGCATCTAGCAAAAGTTCAAATATATTTTTCACAAAAGCAAGTTTTTTTTAATTATTATGACTTTAGTTTAATAATGAAGGTATAAGGTATTATGATTGAATAAAATTTAAATATATTTTGTTTTCTATTGAAGTTCAAGGTGGTGGTTTGAAATGTTAATATAGTGAATATAATATAAAGAACGACCAAATTGTTTACGGCTCTAACGATTTTTCTGAATAATATTTATTGATTTCTTTGTTTTATTTTTCACGCATGACTTAAACGTGAAAATATTATTCAAAAAATTAAAAGTTTCTAAAAAATCAACTTTTGTACTTTGTATGCAGTAAACTGCCAATATTTACGGGTATAGTATTATGGTATCTATAGCAATTTCAAGGATATAAAAATTCGTATAATATTCTAATGTGTACACACAATTGCAAATGATAGATTTCTTATTTAAAAAATATTTGTCGATCACAATAAGATTTGGATTTATATGATTATTTATATTATTAAACGTTTTCTCAAATATGTATTAAAATAGTTCTAAAAATATTGATAACATATTTATTTTAGACTCTGTGTTTGGTCAGTTCATGTATTGGTTTTACAAAGATGCGTTTTTAAATTGTTATTATGTATAGACACACTTTTTTAGGCAGAAAGTCAAAAGTAGGACCGGTGTTCTGCATTTATCTGAATAAATGTATTTAGATAAATATGTTTTTATATTTTATGTTATCTTTGTAAATAATAGAATCTAGATAAATTTATCTAAATAATTTTGTATATAATTTAATTGTTTTATATCATGAATAACTAATGATAAATAATATCATTAATATTAATTAGTCATGTATATCTTAATATATATTATTTATTTATTAATATTGAAGCTCCGATCAGAATTTTTTTTTTCGAATACAATGATTTATCATTACTTTTAAATTCAATACATGCACCAAGATTATCCTATCCGATAAACGAGGTGCTTCCATCCCTACTGACACCCAACGAGCGAAGTTTAAAAAATTTATATTACCTATCATTATTGTCATCATTAATATGCTGTAAATATACGTAGATCAGTAATGAAAATTATCGTTATTATAAAACATTCCATTTTAATATTTCTAAGTTAATACCTATATTTTTACTTTATATTTAGAAATGTATACTTAAATAAAAAATAATAATAATATTTTAATAAACGCTATAATATGGTATTTTTTTAAATTATACTGTTTTTATGCATATTTCATTTTAGTCTATAAATAAAATATAAACTGTGTGTTATTTATTAGGTATAAATTTTAGCTAATAATAATCAATTATTTAAATCTAATTTTTGGTTACAATTATATAATCTTAAACTAACCAGGATATAAAATAAAATGTGCACTTTGCTCGTCGGGTGTTAGTAGGCGTGGAAATACTATACTTATCGGACATGATACTCTTAGTGGATGTATTTAATTTAAAAGCAATAATAAATCGTTGTATTTGATAAAATGATTATGATTGAAGTTTCAGGGTAATATAATATTAATATTATTAATTAAATAAATATAATAATGATTATTAAAAACATTAAAAAAATAAAATATGTACATTACATAACCGTGAGAATTTCATTTGTTATTTTGTACTTCCTCTTCACCTACATCAATAATAAAATGTAATAAAATGTAGTGCCTTTTTTAAGTACCCACTAGAATCAATTTGCTAGGTATCAAAAAAGTTCTTTATTCAAAAACTTCTACTCGACTCCTTCTGGTTGAAAAATTCCTCATAGAAAAAATATAGAATAAACATCATTGTAAAACTATTATACTTCGCTACACTAAAAAAACTAAAATAGTAAATACTATGAAATAAGTATCTCGAGTTTAAATAAATCCAATATTTTATAATGATAAATACACACAAACGACAAAGAAACACCCTGTGTATATTATATATTTTATGTATGTTATTTTAATCATCGTAAAATATCATTTTTAGACCCTTCGCCGTGATGAAGTTTTTAGATTTTGACTGATTTCATCTCATGAATTTCAAAATCATTTGATAGCTTATCTAAAACTTTTTTGAAATATGAATTTCTGACCTCGGTATGATTATTTTCATATTTTTAATGCCCCGATCATATTCTAGAAGAAATATCATAAAGATTTTTACAAAATTAAAATGCTTCAATGTTCTATTTTAAAACCATGAAAATATTTATAGACGATTTTAATATATTTCAACAGAACGTTAAAATGCCTACTATAATAATACAAATTAAGATATTTTCTCATAACTATCTTTAAGTATCTTAACAAGAACATTTCAAATACTATTTCTAGTTACCTAATCAAATATTTGTATTGGAAATTAAGTATATTTTTAAATATTTAATCTAGTTTGATTACAAAAAAAAAAAAAAAATTAAATTTTTTCATTCTTAAATTGCCTATGCTTAACTCCTTAAAAGTATATTGCTTCCAATCTCACACCCTCTTAATTTTAATGGAAAAGTACTAAATGTAATGGAATATTTTATCAATTTGGAAAATAAAATTATGCTTAGCTTCATTTAGAACTGTTTTATTGAATGACGTGATTTCTCATTGTTTTCAAATTCAATTCATCCAATTCAAATTTTTCGGCGGGTGATGTCCAAGATATTTAGAGATCCAATAAATCCATATGAAATGATAATCTACATTGTTCTGTTTCTATAATAATTATCTGACCTTTTACCAATACATTTATGATTAAACTCGATGGTACATTTTCCTTTTTTTAAATGCCTCGGCAAATACATGCGTGAAGTATACATTACTTCTACACGAAAAAAATGAATAATAAAAAAAACATCATTGTATATGTATAACTAATATACATTATTACATTAATCTCTACGAAAAATATTCTAAAGCAATTTAGTAATTCGTTAAAAAAATCAATAAATTATATTATACATTTTCTATTTATTTTATATAGTATTATTAGTTTGATTAAAAAATGTATACAACAATAAAAGTTATATGTATATTGTAATACTCGATGTCTTACAACTTATTTTTTCTAACTTAAATAAAAGTTAACCACGACAAAATTTTTACGAATTCTCGGTTTTTAATTTTATATAGAATATAAATAAAATAAAGACTATGGATGTAGTTTTATGCTGAAACTGCTCAATAAGCAGTAATAATCAATCAATAAGAAAAGAACTCTTTCTGAGACATATTTGTATACAAAATACTATATTGATTTTTGATAAAATAAGTAACGGCTAAAAGCTGTGTTTTAAATACTGTGTTTGGATTACCAGTATTTATTTAAATTTATTAATAATTATTATATTATAATGTTAATATTACTACTCAGTACTCTACGTTTAGTTCAAATGAACAAAAAAAAAAAATAAAATAAACTTGTGGATATGGTATCGGAATTAAAAAAATTATCAAAATAAAGTTATTTAATCTGTGACTTCTAGTCGTGATTCTATTAAAGTCTAAAAAATAAAATTTGATTCTATGTTCAATTCTTTATCTATAAAACTTGTTAAGGTATCTAATGAAAATAAATCATTTAAAATAAAAATTGATCACTCAGAAACTAAATTTTTGGATGTTGAGCGTGGTCAAGCGTCACAGTTTTTAATAGTTATATTCAACAATGATAATGGTTTCTTTCAAAAAGATCCTTCTATCTAGGACTGATGATAAAATATATAAAATTGCATCAAAGGTTGTTAATAAGCTACATCTTTTAAATGGTATTGCAAAAAGTGGTGTAAAACTCATTAGACTAAAATAATTTTCTAACGAAAAATAAAAAATAAAAACAATTTATTTAGAATTGCAAGTAGTCTGCAGTGACTAAGATTCCAAAAATATTAATTTAAAAAAACAATCTTAAACTTACCAATAAAATTTTTCAAGTACATATAATATCAATAATAATCAAGTACAATTAATAATAATTTATTATATGTATATATTTCATATTTAATTATTGTGATCTTAGTTAATTTAAATAATTTTTTATACCTATATTACTTATCTATCTAATATTTAAAAATGTATGATATTTTATGAATATAATTTTTAAGTTTAAAGTTAAATTACTATTTTCTTTTCACATCATATCAAATATGTACTAAAATATTATGTAATAGTCATTGAAGAAAACGTGAAATAAATATTAAAATATGACAAAAACATAAATTTCGAGATTGTGTTTTCAATAATTTTTTACATGTATAATTTTGATAATATTTTTAATTAAAAATTTTAAATGTCATAATATCATAGTAATATAGGGACAAAGTGTTTGATTTTTTAAATTCATTGTGTGAAATATCGTAGGATCTTTACCATAAAAATATTTGAAGTGTTTTTAGCTTAATATTATATAAATCCGATATGGTATATCCAATGAAATTTTTACTCATAAGTTTTTTAACTGGAAATACAATTTTGTGTAATTTATATATTAAATATTTTTTTTGAATTTGTAACCGCCCGTAAAATATATTTAAATAACTATATATTCTAAATTTGACAAATAAATAAAAAAAAATTTAAGTAAGTAATTATTTTTTTTTTGGAAAATAAAAGACTTATAAGATGTTTTGTTTTTAAATTATTTTTGAAAAAATATTACGTTTTATAAAAAAAGTTCTATACATTTTCATGTTAAGAGGATGTTACACTCGCATTTGTTGTCTCTGTCTATCTAACAGATAATATAGCAAAACCATACTAAGCAGAATTGAAATTTTGGCGTTTAGGTTAAATTTAGAGTATAAACACCTATTACAAAATTTAAAGTGAGGAATATTTTCGAGTCAACTTCATGGGCATTTTGTAAAATATCGTCTGACGAAAAAGTTAAAGCTATTTAAAAATATCAAAAACTAAAAATGCCGTAACTTTTTTTTCTGACAATATTTTACAAAAAGCCCATGAGGTTCACTCGAA
>JAIPRL010000881.1:0-26133 GCA_025469235.1 Pemphigus obesinymphae
ATGATTTAATAAGATCAACTATTCAACATTTTATATCATGTTTTTTATCTAAAACTTATTATACGATAAGAACAAAAAAAACATTCGTTTTCGTAATTTCACGATTTTTCCAAAAAAATTTACAATTTTAACAAATGTTAAATAAAAATTAAAACAGACACTGCGTTCCCTGCGTTCCCTGATAAATAAATTAAGGGGTAAGCTGTTAAACATGAAAATATGAAGAGTAGCTCCGTCCCCCTGCGTCCCTCTCCAAATCCACCACTGGCTATAACATAACGAAATGCAATGCGATATAATAATATAACCGTACAATAATGTATATATAATTTATAATTGATTTATAATTAGTAATTATCAGTCGTTTAATAAACAAATACGTATATATAATCCCCTTCCTACAGTACTTTTCATAGTGTAGGATATATGACCACTCTTATCTAGTCTATAAAATGGCCCACAACAAGGAACTCCGGCGTCTTCTTTTTCACCATATTCAAATCATACTCTATCTTATATTGTGTTAGTGAGTTAGTATCATATCACGTATTTAACTCGATTATTTTTTTGATTAAAGCTTTACATGTGGTGGCTCTTAGTTCCTCCCATCCTTTAGGTTCATTGTGTTTTATTTTGTCATCTGTGTTATTCTAATAAACACTACTTTTTATTGAATTAAAATCCATTCACTCTTTCATTACTACTACATCACTACATTTATACTCTTCTGGATTTAATGACACACAGTGAATATCATAATTCAAGTTTGGAGACGTCGGGACACGGTATCTACTGTAGACATTCCGGTCAAAATCTGAATTGTGTCGATAAAATGTGTACATACTTGCTAGGTGTGTTTTCGTCTGAATATACTTTGTAGCTAAGTTTGGTATTAATACCTTTCATTCATTCAAATTCACATTTCCTTCATGTTATTTACATTTGTAGTATGGGTGATTGAGTGGTGGATTTCATTCAACCCATATAGTAATAAATTTTATTTTATTCATGTATCATGTGTATAATTTAAACGTCGTGAATCAATATCAGAACTTCTTGAAAAACTGGAACTTCTACAAAAATAAAAGTATAAGTGTTTATATTCATCTTAATCGTTTTTCCTATTTTTGTATCCCCTTATTGGAAAGATATATTTATATAATGGATCTTTTTCTGTAAAGAAAACTAGGATAAAATAATATAAACATACAATGGGTTGATCATCTTTCATATACATCGATTCATGTTATTGTGTACGTACATAATATAGTTTCATAAGTATTTAAAAAGTCACACTTTAACCTAATAAATATTATATTCTCAGATTTCTAACCATTTCTTATATATCTTTTAAAGTAATTAACTTTAATTTGTTTCACGGCATAAGTTTTGTATATAAACACATTTTCGGTGATATTTTCATATCCCTAGAATCATTATTTATAGAATTACGAAGAAATAACAATAGTCGTATTTTGACGATACCCCATGTTCTACCGGTTTAATATAATTTTTCGGTAGTTCTTCCTTGAATTTTTTTTTTTTTTTTTTAAATCACTTAAATTCCCATATAAATAATATAAAATACATCACACCATCAAATGTAATCTTTTTCACCGAGTATATCACTTTCAAAATAACTTTACATTTTGATTTTTATTGAATGTAAACGAGTTAAATAAAATATATCCGCACATGTATGAATAATGCAACAATTTGTATGAAATAACACCGCGATATTATAACTGATGTACCTACTCGATGTGATATATACATTTCAATAGTATATGTGGTACCTATTTTTGTATGATTCCGTGAAATAATGAACTACTTCATAATATATAAAAAAAACTAAATAAATTAAATTACAATAAATAGCAAAATTCAAATTTTAAATGTGAAATAATCTGCAAATCTATAATAATATTATTTTTATACTGATGCAAATTATACATAATTATGATAATCATACATTATATTTACACAGTAAATGATTAAATTGTAATTAATCACCAGTCGCTATTAAAATATAATAATTTGTATATTTACACACCTCAATTCATCAACTATAAAAAAAACTTGAATACTTTATTGTGTCATATTAAGAAAAATACATGAAAATTAAAAAAGACAATTGACCCTTTGTAATAACATGTTTGTGATTTATAATTAAATGTATTTTATATGTACTTTTACATGTTACATATTATATGTTTTCAAAATGATATTATCAGTTTTTAAATATAAAATCATCATATTTCAGTAAATGTAATATGAAAAAATTATATAAAAAATATTTAAAAAAATGCAATATATCAGCTGTAGTGCACTATCTGAGCGACACATTGTGAAATTTGCAAATATGCATCTAGATAAATTTAAAAATGTTTATTCTATAAAATCATTTCAAAAATATATTTATATATATATATTTTCTAAGATATTCATAAACAAACTCAAAACTACTATATATTATAATTACACAAATTTTAATTTTAATTTTAAGAGATACATAAATCAAGTTTTTTCCTTAACATAGGATTATTAAAACAATTTATGCTCTATAACCGACAAATACAATATAATATAATTGAAATACAATTTCTAACTATTAAATAATTTGAACTTGCAGAAATTGTGTTTAATAAACAAATAATTTAAATGAGAACTAGAATTATATATGACCTATATAAAATTGCTTGCTAAATTATATTATATTTCGTTTGCATAATTTTTAAAAATATATGTATAGCCATGCAAAAGTTTTGGAATAGAATATTATGACTAACCTTATTATTTTGTGCTCTAATCTTTTATTCAGAGTGCTACTTAACCAAAATTTTAGTCAGAAATTTTTGTTTCCTAACTATTTTCAAATTTAGCGATTTCAGTTATTAATTTTATTATTATATTAAGTACTTTAATCTAATTAAATTTATAAATTAATATATATAATATATTAATCCAATAGGAACATAACATTCGGAACAATTGAAATTTATTATAATATGTGAAATGTCTATACATTATACATTAGTGTGTAAGAGGTATAATCAATTAAAATTCTTAAAAATTTCAAATGTTTCCTAAACCTACTATTTTACTAGTAGAAACTACTATATAAGAAAGATTTTCATTGGTGCAACTTAAATTTTATAAATAATTTATATTTATTAACCTTTTTACTAGGTTATGGAGAAAACATTGATATTAATTTATTTTTGGCGATAGTTTAATATTTAATAATATATAATTAGCGTATTATCCATTTATCTGATTAAATTAAACAATTAAAAGTTTAAGATGAATGAAGTCTTAAAAGGAAAGTAAGTTTAAAAAAACATTCAAACTTTTCTAACTTTAATCTTCTAAAAATATTTGAAAATAGAAACCGATATGATTGATAAATATGATTGATTAATCAAGCTGTAATAGGCAAACCATACACAACTCAAAAATAATACAGTACGTAATTGGCTTAAAAAATATGCAAATCCTAATCATATATGGTTCTTGTATTATTTAACACGAAAATATACTTTTAAAAATTGACCTTTTTCTATATAGGTAGTTAAAATTCACAATACTTTATCAATTCTTGTTAAATTATCTGAAAATGAGTAATTATTTTAAAAACTATAAACAAAAATGTATATTTTTTTTTAATGTATTTTTAAATATTCCCAATTGTGTGTTTTAGGCTAAAATAAACCACATAAAAAATGTGGGTGGACCCGGGCCTACCATATCCACTCCTTGGACACACCACTGGTCAGTCAGTCTCTCCGTTTGTTCGTCTGTCCGTATGTCAGAATACTATATATAAATATATATATTATTTCATAATACTAGTGCAAATTTACGGCTTTCTTGATTTGGTTACCGGAAGGTATATAATATTCGTTTTAAAATATTTTAATTACATGATTATGAGGAATAATATTTATTTAATTATTAGGAATATAGATATTATTAATTTTGTTTTATAATATTTTTAGATTAAAATGCGTTTATAAAACCGAGAAATTAACACGCTCGTAGAATGGGCTTTCCTAACTTGTTTCTTTATGCTTAAAACGCTACTAGGAAAATGGCCTCTTCGAAGTACCAATTAAAATTAATTTGCAATCAAGAAACCTCTTTATCCTAAAACATCTATTTAAGTCCTTCTAACCAAAATGTTGCACATAAAAAAAAATAAACATCATTGTAAAATATATAGCTTCTTAGCTAAGTTCAGAATCTGAAATAACACATACATAAGGTTATATGTCGGGGTACTTATATATTTCTGAAAGGCCTGTAGTTAAAATCACTATTAACCCTATTCAGTCAACCTACCCCCTACCCGTCTAAAAATGACACCCCTTTATCGGTGATGAATAAATATTTTCTAAAGGATAACGTAGGTGTACCTATATAAAATCAAGATAACATCGAGAAAATGTATACTTTAATAATATATTGCACGCGATTGCTAACAATATGGCATGTGTCTGGAAAATATTATGTAACATATTACCTTCTATATTCTCGCCAAACAAGTCTGTACATTATAATATTATAACAAACACATATTTGTGACGTCCGGAATATTAGATTGTATTTCTTCTTCTATATATTATAAATAATATGTGCAATATCCATATCTCTGGCCGATAATTTAATCTCAAATTTAAATATGCTAAACCCGTAAATATGCTTAACTGCTCAACCCGTTTTGAAATTAAATATTAAACGAATAGCGCATGCGCCAAAGACAACGTAGGTCAAACAACAATTATTCATCTTTGTTACATGTACTGTATATATACGCTCACATTTAGTCGATACGGTACTAGCCGTTGTATAAAAAATAAATTATGAACACACTACGATTTTTATTCGTATATTATATTACTTATTCATAGAAACACTTTGGGCATATTTTTCTGCCTCGATAAATTAATTACATGTAAAATCGCCAAATGGCTTAATATAATGTGCCATTGAAAAATAAAATAACTTTTCTAATATTTTCGGACAAAAAGTAATATCATATTAAGAACTGCTTACTCTAAACAAAATTCATCAATATATTTTGGGCTTCAAACGAAATTTTTAGGTCTATATTTAAAGAAAACAAATAAATAATTTTCAATAAGTATCGTATTAAAACTATTGCAGAATGAATATTAAAAACAAAGTTCTAGATAATTTTTATAAACCACAACAGAACAAATCAATTTTCTAAGATTTTAGAGTAGTAACTCTTATCCATTTTAGATCGCAGATTTCTATAAGCTAAAAATAACTGCATGTTGTGACATTATACACTAAGATGTACATAATATATATATAGCTGTAAATTGTGTCCAATTTGTGTTCATTGATATAAATAAATTGTGGCAAGTATATTAAAAGATTTAGAAACATACATAAATTTATTACATCTCGGGATATTTTACAAAATCAATATTTCTATTCCCTTCACGATAATATTTTCCAAAAAAATTTCAGTTACTTATTATTACGGATTCTGATGAAATATATATTAAGTTTTCAATTTCCACTCGAAATTTGTCACAATTAAGTATTTGTACTTATAATGTGTATAAATCAAAATAAGTTTCACTTGCAAGGTTTTAAACTCAATCTAACAGTAATAATAATATTTACAGATCTGAGTAATGAGAAGAAAATGATCAAATAATATTTATTTATTAAAATTAGTATTCTCAACATATAACATACAAATAGGGAATGATTGTCAATAACAAAATGTCATTAATTCAAAAAATGACCTATATATAGGTATATATAGTATTTTCCTAATCAAAATTGCTATAGGATGATGAGATCACATATAACAATTGGATTATTCTGGTAAAAATTTTGTTCACACAGATAAATGTAATTTCAATTAAGATAGACGTTATTGTAAAACTATAAGTAATACATCGTTCTACTCAATTTAAAATTACTAAAAGCACTTATATACAGAGTCTTATACACGAAATTGTATTGGTCATCGTATTATATTATATCGCAAATGAAAAATAAAACTGTGTTTTGTCTTTTGAATTAGTTAAAATGTATACAAAACAGTTCCCTAAATACAAAATAAATATTTGAAAAAATGCGATTAAATTTGAAATTAAAATCTTATAGGTACATATGTACCTTTATATAGTCAACTTTTGAGTTTTATGCTTAAAGGTACACAAATCAAACTGTATTGGATATACCTGTATATTGTCATTAGTTGTATTGTGAGACTGCTAGTGTCACATATGAATGCAGTCATATAGGTCATTTTTAAGTATTAAGAACTCATCAATAGTGCCTATACGCTATTTCTCTCTGAAATTCCAATAGCTCTGATAAATTCTCCTATCACGGAGTAAACCACATTTTACGGATATAAAGCAATTCAATTTATTTGGTTATATATCCATTATACAATGCATATAAATAAAGTCCACGTTAAAAACTACTTGGATGGATTCCAATGAAATCGGTTAAACAATATCGTCTAAAAACTAATGCATTTTTTCCATCTTGTTTGCAATAGTGACCTCTGCATTACTACAAAGTGGTTATATACATTAAAAGTATTAATATGTTGTTTTAAATTAATTTATTAATTTAATATACATTTATATAGTGAATTTTTTTCCGAAATAATATGTCATATTTATCATAACTAAACATATAATTTATTGTATTTAATTTATTATATATGATTTATTTATTATAATATATATGCTCCCCACCTCCTAAATTTCATAAAAAAAAATGCATTTATATAGTCTAAAAACTCCAAAAAAACGTTTCATCATTTGAAATTAATAAAATAGTCTTAAAAAAATCTGTCAGCATGAGGATGTGTATATAGTCACTTTATTTGTAATATAATTCCACTTGCTGAAAATTTTGAATTAAAATTAAAATAAAATTTAGATGGATTGACATTGGAACATTTAATGACGTTACATTATTAAACTGTTTATATTATATATAATAAGCAATATAAATTGCACGTTGAAAAAGGGTAATGCTTCGGATATTCTTGCTTCCGAAATTCTATTCAATCAGTCGTCGGAGGGGTACCATGTTTCTCGAGAACTTCTAGGTACTTCTAGGAGTTAGAGCTTTTCTTCTTATACAGTGTGTTTTGTTGAAATGATAACGCGTAATATTTCAGCCGGATAACTTTAGATGGAAATTATAGTTTTTTCAGGATGATAACTAAGTTAAAATCCAACTTTTTTTTATTAATACATAAATAAATCTGTTTTATTATTAAAATTAAAAGAACAACCTTTTTAAACAATCCCATCTCATTTTCTCCGTTTTTAGTTTAAAATAAGACTTTCCATACGGTGAGCTACAGAAAAAAAAAAAAATACAAACATTCTAATTTTTTTGAAAAAATTACAAAATTGTTTATTGTTTAAAATTGAGATAGATTAAAAAGATTTTTTAAATAGAAAAAAAGTTTATTTATAAAAAAAAAATAGTTCTATTTAATTATTTTGTGAAAAATTAGTGTTTCCATTTTAATAACGTTCAATTTTTATTGCACGCTTCTACCAAAGGGATTCAAATTTTTAAAATAAACACAGAATGTGTGATAATACTTCACTACGGCCAGTGTACAATTGTTAATTACATAGAGATATCACATAGTTGTTATATTGAGATATGTGAAGTTGTAATTTAGTGCCTATGTACATCTCTAAGATGGAAAGGCACAGTTAATATCGCTACCTGTGAAGGTACTATATATGTCATTGCAAATCAGTGTTCTATGATTCATCACATTGTAACTTTAATAGGCTTTCGTATAGCTTTTTAAATTTTTGGCTCATAAAAATCGCATAGAGTGCACAAAATGAAAGATTAAAAGAAAATAAAGTCGGGTGGCGACCATTGTCTATTGTTTCACCCGCTTGAGTAGATATCTAGCAATTTTTTTTACAGTTTTTTGCCGTTTAGAACTATACCTACCTATACCTAACATTTAAATTCACGGCGCGTTACCGACTGAGATATCTCTGATATTTGAGATATCCATCTGATATATCAGATGGAAGGTTAATAAAAATATAAAGTATTTAAATGTGTTCGTAGGCAATGTCCTAGTTGTGAAATTAATATTTTCAATTAGGTAAACCGTAATATTGTATGTAATATATAAATTGATCAATGTGTGTTCTATCTAATATAAAACAGTTATATAATAATAATAAATAATAATAATACTCCTATGAAATAACTTAATTATATAATAACATATTATTTTTAATTAATTCTTTCATTACTATATTAAATACCTATTTCATGTATATTTTCACCACCTAATCGACTTAAATATAGTCAACAATTTAAGTAGAAGATATTTTTCTACGTGTATGTGATTTTAATTTCTACTGTTGTTTTATTTTATTTATTATAGATACTGTGGTAATAAAATAATTGGACATTATATCCAAATATGCACATATTCACATATATATAAATATTAAGTACCTACTACGGTTTTGTCATACATTTGTTTTAAAAACATGTTTTTATTAATATTGGTGATCGTCATACATCATCATAATAATATTTATAATTAGATTTAGATAAGTTAAAATTACTCAGTAAGCGACAAACAGTACTCCCCACAATTGGCATATTATATACCTAGTTACTTATAAATAAATAATTGGATATGCCACACATAGTTGCATTCGACAATTATTATAATATCCAATAGGATTAATCATAATATCGATATTACTTTGTATAGCATGTATGTTATATCACATTTAAGTCGCGTGTGAATCTATTTGTGACATTGCAAGAATAATGTATGTATAAATATATATGTTGCATAGAAGTAATTACGGGTAGTCACATTTTAGATTTTAAAAATCGAATAGATGTTAAAAGCACATACCTATTTGCCAATAGATTATTTATAGCCAATAGAAAAATACTACGGAAGTTCAACGACTAAAATGCATTACTATGAGATATAAAAACTATAGTAGTTACTTATTAGTAATATCTACCATATCTGTAAATAAGTGGGTCAGACTTAAATACTAAAATATGGGCTCGTCACAGGATATTATATAATGAAAAATTTAATTAAATATTCAGATCTATAATAGGCTATAATATATAGGTACTTATATATTATGTAATTCAACGAACAAAAAAAAATTATAATAAATATTAAATATTAAAAATAATAATGATAAGAAAATGTATTACGATTTCGTCCACGTACCGCATATACCGGATAAAAAAAAATCGGTGGCATGGGATTTGAACTAGTGTACACGTATCAAAAGTTCGTTTAAGCTATTATTCCTGCTACCACTAAGTTGCCTAATCGAGATTATAGAGTGATTGAAATATCTCGTATTTAAAACATGGTCGGACGGGGACGATAGGTAGACACAGAAACATTCCGTTGGATAGTTTGAAAACGGTAAAAGTTTATGCGTCGAGAAAACCTGTCAGAGAATTAAATAATAACTGACTGTCTTTCTTTTGTTTACCCAACGGACGATTTTCAAAATTATGGAGTAATACTCCCGTCTATCCCCACGTTGAAATTAGTCGATGGGCAATCAAGGTAATGAGATGTATGTATCTATTTTAATTATATATGATATTTTGGCCGGTACATCTTTTGTTTGATTTTATGATTGATTCCTAAGTTTTTATTTATGTATGGATATATTATTTTTTTACTACTCTATTTATTTGCTTTTTTTTTTAAAAAAATATGTTGTTATTGAATCTCGGGAGTTTTTAGGCCGGATAGGATTATACGTTTCTCCTAAACATTTATAGAAATTATAACATAAACAGATTTCTCCAAAATATATTCATTTTTTTTATTTTTCTTCTTCTGTTTACTCCTTAGATGTAAGATACGACATTATTAAAAGAAAAAATCCTGTATGCTCCGATTGAGATGATTTCTGGTTGGCGACCCTTATCCGTGAATGGATTTCGCCACCGAGTTTCCGGTCGATTGACCGAGCCATGGGTTTTAATTGTTATTTAATAATAATATTTATTTATTTATTTATTAAGATATTTATTAATTTATTTATTAAATAATTATTTAATAATATTCAGTAGCAAAAAAAAAATATATATATAAATACATACAATAAAGCGTACTAAGCAATATCGTTATCGTATTGTGTATACAGTACCATTTCACATACGTCAATCGTGAAGTTAATTAAACTACTATATATCACTAATATACACACATCATATTAATATAAATTATCATGCAACTAGTAGTAATGATTGAACGAGCATAATAACAAACTATACATATCGTATATATAGTATATAGAAACAAATTTAAATCAAATAATTTCGTGTGCCGCATTCCGCTCAAAAATAAATATGTATAGTAGATTTTAGGTCAATTTTTTAACTGCATAAACAGATAGTGATTTATTTTTATTAATTTGATCTTGAGTATATTTCCGGTCTAAACCAACCATGAAATTCAGTTGGTTTTATCAATATATTGTTTTGTTATTATATTTTGATTACCAATCACATAATAAAGACATGTGTCATACCTTTGTGTATGTAGTGTATACCGATATATTGTTTTCTAAATACCTATTTCGTCTTATAAATCAAATTTTCAAATATTTTTTTTTAAATTCTGGAGCAAGGTTCTTTTGGGTGCTGTCAATAATTAATTAATTAATTATTATAATTTTTTTTTTCTTAACAACTTTTTGAGTTGAGATGATACATTTTTGCGATTATTTATTTATGATAATCAGTTTATTATTATCTAATAGTTATATATATATATATATATGTATTTTATATAATTTATCATTAATATATTATTAATTCAGTACCTTATACCTTAAATTATAATTCAGTTTCTCTAAAGAGGTCAATTTTAGATTTTACATAATCGTTTTCCTAAATATAAAGGAAAATAATTAAAATTAATTCAACAACATTTAATAAATTATGTATATATAAAATAAAGTTCATGTATTGTTATTTGTTATTTTACCAATGTAATTTTCAATTGCTTTAGTCAAATGACCATGTGGTAATTGTCAATGAAATGTCTTTTGCATAATTCGATTTTGTTAAAAACTAATAGTTACTTTTTTTTACATATATCTAGTTATATTTAGTAGTTACATTAGGTGGTTAATCATCTGATACTATAAGCCATAGGGTAATAATTAATAAAGTAAATCTCCGACTGCACTGATTGAAAATTACATTTCTATATTTTCACATTACTTGTCTAAATTATTAGTTATATAATGGTTTAACCATACTAATTATTAGTTAACTTTATTATATATTTATACATAATTTATAACATCACGTAAAATTAATTTAAGTTTCTTATGGTATGGGTTGTTTTTTTATTTAATATTAGATTCTGAACGAATCCAGGAATGTATTGGTTTTACAATGATGTTTTCTTATTTTATACAAAAGTTCTAATAGGTGGAGTGCTTGAATATTGTTATATTTGTACTTACTCATTTCCGTAGAAAATTTCGTTGGTATTTTCAATAAGTATTTTCCAATTTTCTTAATAATCTTATAACGCTTAAGAAAAAAGTACCGAAAAATTACGTTAAAAAGATAAAAACATGATTTCGGCAAAACTAACCATTATTACCTATTTATTTATAATTCCGTAAATAATAATATTACAATGATCATAAAGTTTTGACATTTTTACCAAAAATATATTTAAATAAAAAGTAAAAAAAAAAAAAAAAAATTCAACAAATTTGTTCTTTTTATAGTATTTTGAAATTTTTATATGTTTAACTCATGAAAATATAAGCGTGAATATATTCCCTGCTGGGATAAAGAAAGAGATAAACTGTATAACGAATTTCAATCAACAATCAAGCGGAAGTTGTAGATGAACTTATAGCATCACTAACTAACAGTGGAATGAAGAGGTGGACTGAAACAATGGACCGATTAAATTTTAAACACTCTTATCGGGAAGCATAGACTATATTTCAAAAATTTGACCCCAATCCGTCACACAGTATGAGAATGTCACAAATAAAACCTAAGGTTTTTGCTAACTGAGTAATAGAAATGAAAATGGCTTCGATCTATAGAAACTATTACAGAAAGGTGGTCATGAAATTTAAGAATAAAAAATCATCGGTTACAAAAAGATCTATTTGAACTGATATATTCAAAACTGAAGAAGTGCAATAGGCAATAAAAGTGTACAGTTTAATAAAGATACTGACCTTGATGAAATGCACCTAAAGTTCTTAAAATACAGTGGCCCCAAAACAATAAAATGTCTTTCAGATTTCTTCTATTCTAATATCCTCCACTCCAGTAAATTTCTAAGATATTTTAAACATCCTAAAGTACTAAAAATTCTTAAACCAGGGTAACCAGAAAAAGGTATTCACTGCTATAGGCTAATATCACTTTTAAGCGTATACTATAAATTACTAAAAAGATTGATATATAACCACATCCCGGAGATTATTGACAAGATCTTACTCCAAGAACAAACTAGATTCTGTCCAAACAGGAGTTGTTGTGGCTAGATTATAACACACATTACTCATATAGACAATATAATTGATAAGAATGTTAAAACATCAGTAGTTTTTGTCACTTTATCATCTGCCTACGACACAGTCTGGAAAAAGGGTTTATTATTAAAATTTCTTGACCTGATTTCTTGTCAAACACTCTTTACACCCCTTGACAATATACTCAGCAATAGGATACTTACCATTTATATAGGAGAAGGAAAAATTAAAACAAAGTTGCTTAATAACGATCTACCCCAAGGCTCGATGTTAGCTCACTGTATTTAATCTCTATACTAATTTTTCTCATAACAGTTCCTGAGAGATACTGTTGTGAGAAAATTTAATGTACGTGGATGACATTGCACTTGCTTGTCAGAGCAGAAATTTTAAGTATATACAAAATACTTTGAGTACTGATCTTGATTTACTACACAAGTACTTCAAACAATAGAGAACAACTAAATCCCGCTAAAACGGAAGCTTCGTTTTTCCACTTGAACAATAGGAAAGCCAACTATGAACTTCAAATACAATTTTGAGGTCAGAAAGTAAAATATAACTGATTCCCGACATACCTAGGAGTAGTTTAGGATAGAACTCTTACGTTCAGGGAACACCTGACCAACATATCAGCAAAAATTAACACCCACATAATCTCCAGGATGAGTGGCTCTTCGTGGGTAGCAGATATAAACGTACTGCGTATAAATACTGTGGCACTTGTATATATATTGGCGTAATACTATGCACCGGTATGGTTCAATAATGTGCACACATATAAAATTGATAAACAACTTAACTAAGCCATGAGAATAATAGGAGGAACATTAAAATCAAAACCACTAAAATGGCTGCCAGTTATAAACAATATCCTTACACCGAGGATACGAAGAAAACAACCTCTTATTCGTGAATGGATCAAATGTGTCAATAATTCAAAATTAACAATACATACCGACCTAAGATCGTTTAAAGAATGGCTACGGCTAAAGTCTCGTAAACCTCCTTAGCTGACTGCTAAAGAACTGGTACGACAAAACGTTCACCCAAACATCAAATTGCATCCACACTGAGAATCTGATAACCCAGATACAAAAAATATCATATCGTGACCGATGCTACCATCAAACAACCTAGTTTTGACTCACCTAGGAAAATATGGGTATCACTCAATCGCCTACGAATAGGTCATGGAAAACACAAATACCTATATGCTTCACTAATGGAAACTAGAAAGCTCTTCTGCATGCGACTGCAAATGTGAATCTCAACCAGTGTTTAGAAAGAATGACGTTGATGAACACACATTCAAGCATTCCCTTTCATACTTTGTGAACGACACCCGAATGCCGCTCGTTTCTGGCAAATAGAACGTGAACGAGAAAGACGTTTATATTTTCAAGGAACTTAACGATTATCAGGAAGTTCAAATTAAATTAAAATAAATTTCTATTTCGTTATACACCCTATAAGATTTAAATATAACTATAAAAATATGGGTCCACCATAGAATAAAAATGATAAATTCTGTGCATCAACAATTTTTGGAAAATATATAAGTAGGTAATAAAAATGTGTATTTTGTTAATAATTAATTAATTAAAATTAACGACCACATGAACTTGAACTTAATCATTTTTTAGAGAACGTTATTGTGAATATGTTTTTTTTAAATATATTTGAAAGTAAACGTGAACGAGTTTATTTTTAACGGATTGAATGTGAGCGAATTCAATTTTTAAGTGAACGTTCCGAACACTGACCTCAACAATCTCACATATAATCTCTGAATGTCCACTGCATGCTTTCAAAGGCACTTTAGAAAATATACATACAGTTAGCGAGATCGCAGTCTAGTGGATATAGAGTTTTAACATATGACCAAAAGATATAATATACATTATTAACTATTTATTGAATCATGTATTTTATGTATATTATTTCTATTTTTATTTTTTTATTTTTTTTTTCATATAATTTTTATTTTACTTATTTACTGGTTAATGCTCATAATTTCATACAAAATATATATATATATATATATATAATATGCATATTCATATGACTTTAACAAAATAACTGAAGAAATTAAAAAATTATCAACTAAAATCAATTTTCTATCAAAAAGCACTTCGTTCTAAACTCATACTCGAAAAACAACTCATAGTTAAAAGTTTTACTCATGGAAAAATAAACATCATTTTACAACTATATAAGTTTACTTGCTCCATTAAGAAACACTAATTATAGGTATGTCTCAATCATTAACAAATCTAAATAACTAAATGCTGTTATGTATTTTTCCGATTTTTGTATTTTGAAAACAGTTTTTGATATATTTAGAGCATATTGTCAAAATTTCAAGGACATACCTAGGTGTTTTCCTAGGTTTATTTAGGTCATCAACTTTCAATCCCTATTTATTAATACATATCATATTAATTCCGTTTGACTATATGAAGATTAACTTGCCTTGGGTGTTTATATATATTCGTGGCATCCTTTGACGACGTGGTCTTATAGATTTTAATTTTGATTCCAAAGTATATTTGATCACGCCTGATTTACATATCATTGAATATTCCTTAAAGGTATTCTCTAAAAGATAATCCGACCGTATGAGTATTATTAAATCGTAAACCTAAAATGAATGCGGAAAACCAAACAACACATTTTCTTGAGACGAAAATAATAATATAAAATAAAAATCAATTCCAAACGGCGGTGAAATAAACGGATAAATTGTATTTATTAACATTAAACCTTCATCATTCGTATAAAATATATTTTCATCGTTTTCGTTATTTAATATAAGCAATCATTTGTTTTCCTTCGATATAAAGCGAAATGTTTGGCGAAAGAAAATTTCCATTTTCCATTCGATAGACGTAATTTCAATGTAGTATATTATAGAAAGGACTTGCTAAGCGTATATTTGTCTCCTTGTTAACCTTAAATCATCCATATTTTTAAATGTTAATGTATGGGGAAATCTGTATACAAAGAGAACTATTTTTTATTTTTCCCCTAATATTGAAAATATTATTTTTATTGATAAGTCATATTTATACTTATTTTTACTAAATAGATTCAACATTTTAAATCATATATGATATAAATTATTATTAAAAAATCCGGTCAGTAGGAAGTGAAAGCACTTTGCTCGTTAGGTAGGATACTGGTGGTACATATACTTGACAATAACTGCAGATTATACTAATAATATATATATATATATAATAATATTATATAATATGAAAAGTTGAAAAAGTGTAAAAAATTATTTGTATATAAAGGGATTTGAACCGAGGACACTGCGCATAAAAAAAAAAAAAATTAATTTTCCTGTAAAGTAGAAAAGTTTGAATTATTATTAAGAATTAAATTACTAAAAATTGGGAATTTATATCACTAACCCAAAAATGGGTACTAATGCTCAAAAAAAATGTTTGCCTTCATAATGTACGTATCAAAATAATACAAATTATGGAAAAAAATTAAATAGCTATTTAAAATTATTGTATCGACCGATTTTTTATTTTTTTTTTTTTTGTGTGTGGAGTAGTAATGACGTAATTTTAATACCGTATTAAATTTTCAGGTCTTAAATTCTAAAATTAAGACTTTTATGAATTAAATTTCTCAAATTTGCATATTGCTTTAACAATAATATTTTCGGAGTTATAGATAATTTTACCACAATCGTGTTTTCCGATTTTTATGCTAATTTTTTGATAGTTTTTTCTTACGCATTTATCGAAAAAATAAAAAATTTTAAAATGAATTCTCTAAAATACCAACTAGATGAAATTTTCTACCGGGAACCGAGTAAGCTTGTAAAGATCATAGTACTCCTGTTGGTAGAAATATTGTACACAGACATAAAAATTAAAATTAAAAACAACATTGTAAAACCAATACATTCCTCGCTTCGCTCAGAATCTAAAAAAATAGTAGGTGAAACCACATTCTTTAGTATTTATTTAAATTATTTGTGCTCAGAAACCTTCTTCTTACGCTAATAAACTTAATAATTAGTAAACCATTAAGAACCATGTGACACATAATTGAATAATATTATGTAATTTTAATACTACATTGTCAGCAAATAAAAATAAAAAGTTTTTCTCAAATAGTTATTATTTTATAATTGTATGTAAAACTAGTATATATCTAATCAAACTTCAATTATTAATATTAGATAAAAAAAAAAACTAATGATTACAATTAGAATTACGTTCCTTAATGATATAATATATTTTGCAATGTATGTTAATATTAATAAATCATCAACAAAAGCAGATTAATTTACTATGGATTTTATAATGATAAGAAAGTGGTTATTCCACTGCAATTACTTAGTATAATTTTGAAAAATAATTCGGCAAATATGGGTTTAATCATAGTTGGCTTCTATGGATTCCTCAGTTATAATATTTATTGAATTTAAATTTTAAATAATATGCTCATTAAAGGGTTAAGAAAACTACTGAAAATTTTAAAAATTACTTCTTTAAATGACCATAATTAGATTTAGACAGTTTTTCGTGGAAGAGAAAACTTTATGCTTTTTATTTAATTCCGCTCACCGTTTTCCGTACCGTCGGCCGCGTGGGTATTTTCTTTTCCATTTTTATCGCTTTCGTGCTTTGAATTTATGATTTTTCCGTTTTCCGTTCATCAATATTTCGACTTTTCTGAAGACGTGAAATTTAGGTACACACCTTATGAGCTCTGTGTTCATGCTATAGATTGAATGGAAGAAAACCGTTCCGCCGTCCGCTTCTTATCGATTGGGCATTTTACGCGCCGTCGTCTTATCACTCCAAAATTCCGAAATCGGCGTTTACTACCTTTTTCCGACGTTTTACGAGGCCGTGAAGGTCGTAATGGGATTTTCGGGACGTTTTAACACCGGACTGAACATTTATTTGTCAACGAATCGTCCCTGTATGACCGGACGTTCGTACCCAATATGTGTAAGTACCTATATTGACGGTACCGTCCGTTATCTGAATCGTATAAACTCGAGAAATCGATCATCCTATCATCTCGATTAGATAGCTTAGTGGTATAGGGCGTCAATTTTCAAACCAACTTTCGATACGGATCCATCGGTTCGAATTCTCTATGCCGATCTGATATTTTTTGCCTTTTTTATCTTGATCTCATTGTCTATGGAGATAAAAATAATTATCCTATGTAAGAGATTTGTGAACCAAATTTCAATACATTTTCTTATCGTTGCAACATTTATTATTAGGTATTTAATATATTTTTTCTGTTCGTTTAAACTATGTATAATAAATAGTACCTACCTATTATAATACCCTGTGACAAGTTCGTATTTTTTTTCTCAGACATTTGTAGATTTCTATTTGAGGACAATAGTTTTATAAAAGACCGAAAACGGTAAGTCCGACCAACTGATTCACATAGTAGAGGTACCTTTATCATATTTTTTTATGTCTTATAGTAATGAATTTTAAATCGTCGGACTTTCGTAGTATTTTTCACAATTTTAGTTATATTTATATTAATACATACGTGTGAACTTTTATCGGGAAGACTTTCAAACATTTTAACATACATGTAAAATTCGAGAAGATAAGTCCAACCGAATTTAGATATGTAGAGTAGGTACTTATACTATATTATATTATTGTGGCATTTTTCAAAATTTGTATTAAATATAATTTATTTATGTTGGATGAAACCCGTGGTTACATTCGAGCGAGGTTTGAGTTCTTTTAGAAATCTAAGAATAGAAATTTCGATATATTTTTTAATTACCTATATACTTTGTCAACATGCAACAGAAACACTTTATGTGTGAAAGACTATCTTCTAGAGAGCGAAAGCCAAATTTTGCTACATGAGAAATACTTTTAAAATTAATTAATTAACATTTTTATTTCTCAAAAACTTCGGTCACCGACTATTCCAGATCCTGATAAAATATATATATGAGCTGTACGAATTATACTAAAAAGTAATTCCACTTATGTGGTGTTTCACTCAAAAAAAGTTACACTTACAAGGTTTTGAACTCAATATGTCTTAAACTTACAAGTAGTCTCATTTAAAAGGAGTTACACTTACAAGGAGTTGCACCCGGTAAATGTTGCATTTAAACTAGTACAGTTATATAATATAAAAGTTGGTAACCGATAAAAATTAAAAGTTTATTTGTTATTTTCCAATTTATAACCATTTGTCGTTAAAATCTTTGTTTTTTCATTACATGTATGAATACTAGATACTCTACAGCGAATGTCAAAAAAGTACAACAAATTTGAAGTCAAAAAGCTATTTATTATGAATTCCTATTCAATTGCTTTTACCTGTAAAGTTGTCACCAGAGAAATAAAATTAATAATAAAATAAAAACAAATTAATTATTTACCTAAAATAATTGTATATTATAATTTATTGTAAAAACAAAAGACGTACACAATAACTGTAAATGTGTAAATATAATTAAATGTATACTTAAAACAGAAGTATTATTTTATGGCAATATAGTCAATGATATCATCAGCTCTAAATAAACATTATTTTAATATAGTCGATTATCCTGTACAACATTACATGTCTTTTAATAGATTTTCATTTAATATTAATACAATATTTTTTTATAATACGCTGCACGGTAACACTGATTATTACAGTTTAGTGTCTCCGGCGGCCAATCGCTGTCCGATATTGGCCATGCGGTTGGCACGGTCGGCCAGCACGGTGGACACGTGTTCCTTGAACTTGGGATACCGTTCTGTGACCCGGGCGAACTCGTCCGCGGACAGCGAGAACAGGTTGCAGTACGTGTCGGCCCGGACGCTGACGGGACGCCGAGAACCGGATGCCCACAGGCACGTCTCGCCGAAGTAATTACCGTCGCTTAGAGTGGCCACTACCTCCTGGCCACCAACCACCAAAACCTCGACAACGCCCTCATGTATGAAGTACATCTTCGTGGCGGCCGTCCCTTCGCGCATTACAGTGTCTCCTATAAAAAAATAAATAAATAAACATATGTTTAAAATTAAAAATTATCTCAAAATATGTAATATTCAGGGGCGGACTAAGCGTGGGGTAGGGTGGCCGCAATAACCTCCCAATTGGGGTTTTTTAATTTCTCAATTGGCCACTTAAGAAAAACCGATCAACTGTACATATTGGCTAATTGATTTGTGAATAATTATGACTGAGAATGATTAAAACTGGACTGGAATTATTGACAGAATAATATTAACAATGCATAATCTGATATTAATTTGAACATTTTGGGTTGTGTCAATGTGTGAGCAGTATATTATCGTTATCGCTTTTGTTGCACTACTCCTGCGCTCATCTATTAATAGCCAACCGAATGTGGATGTCTTCTATGGCAAAATGAATTTGTTATTAAGGTATTCCCAAAATGTTATCTATTGATTTGACACACTCATACGGCCGTATGTCATACGTATCAAAACTACAGTCTACAACGATTTAACCATTATTTCATAATATATTGTGTCATTATTGTGTGTGTTTTACAATTTATATTACAACGAAAAATCGATATGTTATGAAGAAAATTTAATGAAAACCCGTAATTATTTATTGAATAATTATTGTTATTTTGGTTCCATAAAATTTAATTTCATATATACAGATGTCCGACAAACGGTAAGAAATTTTTATAATTAATATAATTTATTATATCCAATCAAGTAGGGGAAACTGGCTACGGTCATAACGCGGGACGTATAATTCCGGAGCATACTAGTTGCCTACCAAAATATACGAATTGCCTCCCGTCCTTTTCGAAAATAAAAATAAAAAATAAAATATAAATATTATAATATAATCGGAAAGTATAATTTTATTTCGAATTTTTAACTGTGGGTGTATTTTTGGTTTTGGTTAAATAAATAGCAAACTTTGAATACTAACGAAATTAATAACACTCTTATAAAATGAAAAACAATATTTATCTATTATAATTAAAAATATATATAATATGTAACTTAGGTCACTTTTAAAAAATTCACATTCATTTAAAAATCACTAATTAGTGTTTATTATATTTACATTTAATTATACATCTACTTATAGAAGTTATGGGGAAAAGGAAAAAGTTCAATGTGAATCTTGTGGAAGCATTTTTAACAATGACTTTCAGAAACAATATGAAATCGCTCTGCATGATGGAAAACGAGTGAAAATCAAAGTACCCGGAATTCCTGCTAATCCATTTGTTGCTTCTATTTATAACACAAAATTTAATTTATTTTAAAATGTAAGTTTTATTTTCCTTAATTTATTATTACATTTTTTGTAAAATAAGTATTTTATGCATACCTAGTTTATATAAAACAGTTTGAATCGTTTAAACCAGTTTTGGGTAAATTTATATTTAAGCCATGCTTTTTTATGCATGTGATTCTAGTTTAATAATATCTGATTTATTCTCAATAATTCAAGAACTTTATATTTTTTTTTCATCTAGTACTAAACGTTATAGACCTCTGTTGATCAAACTAGATGACTAGATGAACTTTATGATGAATTTAAAAATCAAAGTACTATGAGTGACTGGTAATAGTTTCTCATGAATTAAAAACGGTATTGTCATTAGCTAATTTATTGTGCCGTTTATCATGTACGGCACCTGTATCCGTTGCTGACAATGAAAGATCATTCAGCAAGTTGAAAATAGTCAAGAACTATTTAAGAACAACCCAAGAAGACTCTAGGTTAAATAATTTGATGTTGCTATTTTCTGAAAAAGATTTGGTGGATCAAATGTCTCTAAACGAAATGGCTCAAAAATGAGCTAATCTAAAAAAAAAGAAGAATATTTTCTTAACATTTATAAACAATTTATTAACTTGTATTTGTTGTTTACTTAATAATACATAATATAATGAAAAATTATTAACAGTCTAATGATGAAATGGTTTTGGCGAAACAACAATATCAAGTTGTTCTGGATCAAATTTTTGAGTTGGCCAAACTGCCAACTTTGACCCCCCAAAAAATACCTCCTCGGTACGCCCCTGGTAATACTCTATTAAAAATAAATGTATTTTATAAAAAAATAACAATATATATATATACATAAATAAAAATTTTATTTTTTGACGAAATTATTTTTTTCATTTTTTTAAGAATTTTTATATATTATGACATATAACCTCAAGATTTCACCCTCTCCGCCACGCCAATATTTTTAAAATGAAAAAAATCATAAATTCATGAATAATTGATAATTAAAACCTTCTGAGAATTTTACGAATAATTGAAATTCTGCAAAAGTTTGTGTACCATATGTGGCGCTGATGTCAAATTCTGTGATATATGTAAATATATAAAATATTTTTTTTAAATTTTATTCAAATAAAATATGCAAAATACTAAACACTGGGGCAAATGAAGTTGCATAGGATTGCTATGTTATACGTATACAGAAAAGTCTCTATAAAGATTAAAAAAAATATTTAAAACAAAAAATCCGTGCAACGCTGGGTAATTCAGCTGGCATATGTATATATAAAAAGAAGCAAATAACTTACGGTTGAGATTTAAACATAATAAAATATAATAATACAGTGAAATTAATATGTATATATATATAATATATTTATAAATATATGGATAAATATTAAGTATATACAAACGTATAGGTAAATATTTATGTATACTTGTATACAGAAATATATTATATAATATATAATAATATAGGTACACGCTATTACACGCTATACGGATATTTTTATTAATTTTTAAGTATTTTTGCTATACTATACTATATAGAAATAATTGAACTACAATGAAAAAATATTTTTATATCATTACATTTTTAAATTATCTATAATTAAAATTATATTGTATTAAAGTATCATTATACGAGAAAAAAAAAGAATTGTGATTGATATAAATTAAATACCTTTTAAAAGCCATTGAATATTTTATTACTATGTGAATAAAAACTCAACCGTAAAAATATAATATAATACTAGATATGGTATTAATTATTTGATTGTTTTTGTAATAGTTATAAGTTTATAACACTAATATATATATATATATATATATATATATATATATCTGTGTATGAAATACTTTATAGATTAAATCTCTTAGACGATCATAATAGCAAGAAAATATACATGATCGATTTGGACGGACAAATGTTTCAGTTAAATATTTAAATAGTTATTTCTATTATAGATACGTTTGAAAAAAATTTAATTTTGGAAAATCAAAAATTATTTCTTTAAAGCAAGTAAATAAATGGATATATAATATAATATAGTATTCAATAAATTTTTCCAAAATAAAAATGAAAAAAACAAAATACAAATATGACAAAAGAAAAAATTAAAAATTAAACCGAAAATAAAAACGTAATTAACATTTTTTTTTCTTCAAATAAGCCCACATTACTGAATAGTATATTGAATTTTAATAGTATTAAGGCATTTCTTAATTTATAAACCATTAAAAGTATTCGTGAATTAATTAAAGTTTTTATTTTATTCATTAGGTATTTGTTTTTATTCGTTTTAAACTAGAATTATTGTGAGTTGGAGTAAGTGTGAATCCCGGATTTGTGGATAGTAAAAAATTATAATACTAGTAACTCCTATCTATGTTTAAAATATTCTAAATCGCATTTTTAGAACTTGTATATATATAACTGGTATATAATAATTATATATGAATTATAATTTAATCATAATTTAGTTTTATTATCATAGTTTATATCTACCTGTATCATATACCCGTATTTTAGAACAGACGTTATTTCAAATATACCTTTTCGTCAATCAAAAATACTTAGAAGTTTTTAAATTAAGTCAAGTTGAACAATTTTATATCTAGTTTATATTTCTAATATTAATCTTTACGTAATAAGCCAATGAATATTAATTAAGTGTGATTACGCTCTTATACCATGTAAAGTTCTCAACGGGTAGAGTAAATATGATATTCGTAATGGAGAAAGTGCAATATGCTATAATATAGATATGATAATAAATGATTAAACAAAAGTTTTGTTAAATAATTAAATCATTCGGTTGATCTATACATTTTTAAGTATCAAAACAAAGAAGTATTGGTTGAATATCATTCTTAAAAATTTATATTGTAAACAGTATATTGAAAAAGTATAGAAAAAATATAAAGAAACCGTTATCATTTTTGAACTATTAAGTCAATCTGAAAATATGATATTTTAGTTTAAATTTTATAGCCTATAGGCACATTGTCTATGATAAAATAACTTTAATATAACAGTATTTATTAGAAGCCGAATATACACATATCTTGACCAGACCTAACCCGCTATGTTAGGTTTGGTAGGGCTACAAGTTACAATTTTATTTAATTTTATGTTAAAAAATTGTTCTAATTTTAAATATTCCTAACGATTCGAAATCCTTTTATTTATTTTAATAACTCGCAAAAATCATATAATTTTACAAATTAATTTGTTCGAGGAAATCTACATAGTTAAACTTGTAATAGCGTGTTTATTATACCAATTCACCAAAGACCTTTAGACCTTTTTATATAAGTATACAATTTTGTATTTCAAATGACGGAACACAGCCAATTTTTTTAAAAGGTTATGTATATGACATTTTTTAGAAATTATAAGAAAAATTAAAAATAAAAATTATTTATGTATATTTTAAAAGTAATTGAAGTAAAAATAGTTCTATGTCGGTATTTGTCTTTATTGTTGTGTAATTACGATATTTGTTAACAAAACCGCTTTACAATAAATAAGTGTTATAGGAGTAATCGTAGTTAAGAAACCAAATTTTTACACTATATAGATGACAAAATGATCTGTGTTTTACCTATGTATTTTTTTCTAAAGCATAAATGAATCTGATGTTATAAAATGTATAAATACATTTTTTTTAAAAATCTAATAACTATAATAAGATTTTGTATTTTTTTTTTTTAATATTGATAGTACCTATAATAGAGCACAGATAATTTTATCTATTATATTTTGTATACATTTCGTATTTTTAATAACTGCAAAATTATTGGATAATCTTGTCGTCATATTATATGCAACGAATGTGTATTTGGTCTGCAGCAAATCATAAGTATAATTTCTGTTCACCGTACTAACGATACTAACAGCAACAGATTATATTAATTTTTCATTTAATTGGTACACTTAAAAGTATATAAATTCGAATTTAAAAAGTAAAAAAAAAAAATACTGACAGAAAAACAGAGGGTAGAATGGAAGTACTAATAATAATTTCACCGTGGGCCAAATAATAATAATTAAACGTAAAACAATTACGCGTATACGTTTTATTATAATAATTGATGAAAATTGGTGTATATAGGACACCTCTTCACACACATTACCGCACTAATACAGTTTATTAGGTTTATAAATATTTTTTACTATATATCTCGAGCAGGAAATTCGACTCTCAAAGCACGTACGACTTTTGCGTTTGAAGTCCAAAATAGACTATGACGTACATTTTAGTTATAGGTTATAACGTTCCTTATACTCAGAGAGGGTATCGAAATACAAGCGAAGAAAATACAACTTGACTGACCGCTGTCACGATGAATACATCATGAGATTAGGTTTCACGGTCATTTTCCTGATAGAATTCGCGTATTTACCGATGGGTTTATAGCTCTACAAACACTCTAGTTCGGCCATATTATATAGATAAAGTTTTTTACATCCATTCGACAAACTGCGAAGGATACTATGCACTGCTCACGTTCATTTCAGAGACAATAATTTTCCAATTAACGTTCTATCATAACAAATTTTTTCAACTCGTATGTACAAACAGCCTCACTCCTCTATTACTCGGGGTCTATACACGAGAAGTCTACTATATACAATTAAGATAAAAATAATTTTTCAACATTTTCACAAAACCCGAATAACTATAAATTGACTATACGTCTGTGATTACTTCTTTAATCATCATTATAGTGGAATGTATTGTACTCTATGTGTAAAGATAAATAGTTGTATTTTTTAAAAAGATTATCTCAAAGTATTGTGGGCGGTATAAAAGGGTTAATTACGGACTCTGTCTTATTGTTCAGAAAAAGGTGACATTTTATATGGATATGAAAAAAAAATAAAACATTTAAATAATTTTTATAATGTATTTAAATAGATTACCGACGGAATAGAAAAAATTGTAATAGAACGTAATCATTTTGGAACATATTATTAACTAAAAACACAACAGTGGGGTGGTTTGGTATCAAGAACATAGTAAGCACTAACCATAAAATATATACCCACCTACTAAGTGGCTAGTACCTTTCAAGCTCACATCACATCATAATAACCAGCTATATAAAATATACCCAGGGCCGGATTTAGGGGGGCCCACAGGGCCCGGGCCTCGGGGCCCCCACTAAATTCAATTAATAAGAGGCCCCCACAAAATAAATACATTTAGCAATAAGTTTCGTCGTATTTTTTTTTTTAATTTCCCTAGTTATTTGCCAAAAATATATTTTATTTTTTAGTAAGTTTGACAAGTGG
>JAIPRL010000881.1:26233-66269 GCA_025469235.1 Pemphigus obesinymphae
ATATAATTTTATTGGATGTATAATGTATGCACAACTCCGAAGTATATTTTTATATATAAGCATGTTATTGCAAATAAAACTAATTAATAAGTATGAAGTTTAAATATCATCATAAATTAAAAACTATCGATATTTAAACCACTGTGACAAGTTTTTATTTTTATTTTATAATTTAATATTTCGCGTATCTATCTGCTGTAGTTTTTAATGCTAGATGTAGAAATAAGACAATGAAGTGTGAAAATGATTATCCTTTATCGTAAATCGTAATACAAATATAATTAATAATATTCTGTTACCGCAAAAATTATCTTATAATGTAATTCAAAAATATTTTATATCTTATATAAATCAGAGCGTAGGTATATTTTTACATAATAATTCTATATAATTCTATTTGTATTTTTTTTTATATTTGTATATTAAAAAATAACGTTGTATCTTGAACCAACGTACCTAATATTATTTAATGTATCAAATTTTTTGTTGAAAAATAATTTGAAGGGTTGATTTTAGTTTTAATAAGCATCAAATACATTTTAATGATAAGTCATTCAATGGTTTTTATGTACTGAAATAAAAAAATAAAAAGAGTTGACTTTAAAGATTACTTGTATTTATTTAAATTTTATTAAAATTTTCAAAATCTGTATTAAGAGAACGCCACACGTGCGTAATTTCCCCCCAAAAAACTGTTTTGCAAGGAATAAGGTTTCTCAGGCTGTAACTAAAATTAAAAACCCAAATTTTTACACAATTTAGTAAACAAAATTATCTGTGCTCTACCGTGCTCTTTTTCAAAAATATTAAATAATAAAAAAGTTATTTATTTAAAAAAAAAAATTTTTTGGTTTTTTTAGATGGTATAACCAGTATAATATCAGTTTTATTTGTGTTATCGCAAAAAAGACGATGCACGCAAAACACAGATAATTTTGTCTACTATATTGTGTAAAATTTTGGGGTTTTAATTATAATTACAGCTTGGGAAACCATATTTATTGTAAAACGGTTTTGTTCACAAATATCGTGATAACGCAACAATAAAAAGTGGTACTGACAAAGATATATTTTTAATTACTTATAAAATATATTTAAAGATTTTTAATTTATAAGATTTTCATTTTTCTTAAAATTTTATAAAAATTGCCTATACAGAACCCCTTAAAAATCGCATGTGTGGCGTCCTCTTGAGTATATTCAATAAGCAATATTGATGAGATAAGAAAATAATGGCGTGATGAGCTTTAGTGAGGGAATTACCCATTACTCATTACTTCATTAGTAACATAGTTTTAAACTTTAAGTTTTAAAAAATATAAGTCGACTAAAAAATTTTTCAGTTGTGATAGCTTCTACATTATATGGGCCCTGGAGCCCCCACAACCCTAAATCCGGCCCTGAATATACCCATTATCAACTAAAAATAGTGAATTTATATATATCATATTCACATTAAACAATCACTTTGTTTTATAGTGTCAATACTGTCGACATTACTTTTAGATTTTAAGCAGAATTAGAGATTTCCTACAGAGTGGGCCTTAGAGTGAAGCAAAGTCTGTGGCAGGAAAATAAGCAAAATAAATTTGAAGGAAAATGGAAGAAAATAGGGAAAAAAGGGGGAATCTCACTATTTTTGCCGTAGAGTAAATTTTCTATAATTTTAAGAGGCCCTTGTAAGCGCGAGGGGGCTTGGTACAGGGCAAATGCGATGTCAAGAATGTTCTACAAAAGCGCAAGGCTCGGGGCAGGGGTCCCGTTAACCTCTGCCTAAGGCCGGTTCTGGATTTCTAATCGTTATGTCATGTGCACCCAATATTCCGGTAGAAAATGTGATCAGAATGGTACCATGAAGAAGTAATTTATTTTTTGATAATCATGGAATGGAATACTATTGAAATAAGGTAAAAATGTAGTTTAAAATGGCCATTTTTACGTACCTAATTCCGAAAATAATGGTTCTATAAACTTGGAATTTTCACAGATTACCCGTGTATTTTATACATTATATACCTATTATGTTATATTGTTGGACAGTTTTTTCAGTAAATTTTTACAAAATATATCTATGCTAAAAATCATTTATTGAAAGAAATGTTTTATCATTGTTTTAAAATGCAATGTATTTATTAATTTATGCATCCTCAATAGTATACTTTCAAACAACCAAAATTCCATCCTCAACTGATCAGCTCTTTCTTTTAAAAAATTAAATAACTTATATAAAATGATTAATTTAGCAGAAGATTGATTACTATAAAATTCGTACGTCCGTAATAAAAGATTTATATGAACTTATTATGATATTCTGATGTAATAATACAGCTCACTACGTATACATGTTATGATATCACGACGGTTGACGACAGCACTCATCGTCGTCAATATTTACGCGCAAACGCGACCGGTTTTCGGCGATCGACGGCAAACTTTAAACATAGTAAATAATGTTGTAGTCAATTTCAATAACGCTTACACGCGAAAAATTTCCCTCCTGTGATCCACTCTACAATGAAATTTTAGATTTTTAGAATTTAGAATTCTTTTCTATGGTTACACAGCAGCTGCAATTACCACTATTGCCCAAGACGTATTATTATTGTGTAATTGTGTATAATATCTCAGTCCAATAGTCTAATATTGGTCCGTGATTAACTATAAATTATGTCTATTTTTTAAATATTTTATTTGGTAAGAATTGTATCGATAAAGAAACTGTTTATTAAGAAATTATACAAGAATATAATATAAAATTATTTGTGTAATTTACAAAATATTACGAGTGTAAAATTGAAAGCACCAAATTGTTTCAAAGTTCCAATGTAAGCAACGCTTACCACTGCTTATACCAACGCCACGCCACTTAATACAACTACATGTCGTAACTATTTAAATTTATAAGTTTTTTTCAGTTAATTTAGAAAGACATTTTTAGTTACCTCCATATTTAAAATTACATTTATAATGCTGGTTATTTTGGAGCACAAAGTCAATATATATAGGAATAAATATACATGGAAATCATTTTTAAAATACGCATTGTTGATGTAACATCAATATTTTCAGTAAACTTCGTTTTTAAAACTACTATTTAACCTAATGTTAAAATAATATTGTATGATTAACATTATTATCAATGATTCAAAACCAAAGTAATTGAAATAAAATAAATTTCAAATTTACAGGGTATAATTGGCCAAATGTAATAATTTTTAAAAAACCAAAATGTCAAAGAGCCAGAAACTTTATTTACCATAAATTCTAAGTTTTTGGAATTAAAATGTTAAATTTTATAATACAAAACCCCGACAGTGACATATTTTAATTATTATGTAATATGTAGCAATAGAACATAATTACATTATCGTGACATTATATCACAAAATACTTATGTAAATAATCAGCGAAAATGTCAAAAATTAAAAAGTATTATTGTTCTAAATTATAAATAGGTACTGTAAAATAGAAATAAATTATTATTTTCTCAAAACGGCTTAATTGTAAACTTCAAATTTTTAAAAACATTTCATTCATTTTTTTTCGTTTAATTAAAAAAATTATTACTTTAAATGTTATTAAAATTATGATAATAATTATATTATTATATTTATAATCTAGATTAGACTTAAATGTAATAAAATATTTTGTATATCTACAATTTAAAAATTTAGAGAACTTTAAATACAATAGCATTAATGTATTTCATTAATACCATTCGTTTAAAAATACAAAATATATATTTTTTATATTGTTTGTAGGTATACTTGTCAACGAAGAATATTGATGGCGTGACCGATAAACGTTATCGTTTAAAAAAGAAAATAAATCGAATTCCAAAGTGTCTTAATGTTTAATCCTGTCCATGTGATATATCGGAATGAGCTATTTTTAAAGCAACAAACAGTATCCACTTTTTTATCAAGTGGTTGAATATCTTCAAAGATCTATTCGAAATTGATTAAGAAGCATTAATTTTACGTTAAAGATAAAAACCTATATAAATTGAAATATATATTATAGTAAATAGGTTTATTATAAAATCATTAAACGTGTATAATTTTTCAACGACTTTTTGTCTATCAATACCCATTTATATTATACTATTATTGTTAAAATAAATTCTACAATACTTTATAAATGAGGCATGGCCATAAAGTAAGTGTATTAGTGCTCTCACTTATTTATAAAATGTCGTATTTAGTTTGAATGTGATCAGAACCTGGTCAATATGACGAAAATTTTATAAAACCCAAACTATTGAATTTTAAAATATATTGAATACTGAGAAACATGCTTATATAATATTTCATAAGAGATAAAATAAAAATATATAATATATTTTTATTGTAACTTATATATAAAAAATATTATTATTCCGTATTCCTAAATAAATAATAATGATTGAAATTACTATAGTTAATTAAAACGACAATACGTACCTACATATTATCCAGTATGTGTGTACATGAATTATTTGTTCCACGAGATATTTATAAAATTGAAAACGCATATTAGTATAAATTATTACAATTATTGTTTACTGGAATGAAATGTTGAACAGCTAATAATATTATCTCTATATATTCAATCATTATTTAATCATAAACTGTATAACTCGCATCCCCTAGTATATGATTGTGTTCACTACAAACATATAATATACCTACGTCAATCCAATAATTGAAACAGTATTAAAATAATGTATGAAAAAAAGCATTTGTATTTTTTATATCGGTCGTCAACATATTACAAGTCCACAATTCTATATGTCCAAGGTCCATTTTATGGTTACCGGATTTATTTGAAATTAAAACAATATGACTTCAATAAAAAAAATAATTTCAAAATTGTATAAATTATTATCGATACAATTTTCGTAATATAATACGCAGAGTATAATTTGAAAGGGAAACACACGTTTTCTCAGTTAAGTTTTTGAGTTTATGAATATTTTTTTATATTGAATATAAAATATCTAAAATATAATATAGGTACTATATAGGTAACAAATAATATCCTATATTTTTCACAAAGATCAAAAATTATACTTTTACTATTTTCTGTTTGATTTTGGATGACCATATTGATAATCCATATTTTACTTTATATAATATTCCAACACAAAATACATTTTCTGCACATGTTATACGTACTTATGTATAATTACATATATTGGATATTTAACAAACGGCTTATTATTTAAAAGTATTTAAAGGTAAAATGTATAGGAAGTGTCAAGGAATGGGAAAAATCAGTTTTCCGTCTTTTCCAAACTTCAAATGTTAATAAATAATAAACTGTTTTTATTCAATGTTCATTGTTTATGTGATGACATTTTTAGAAAAAATATGTTGCTTAGAGATATGAAATTAAAATATAGGATACCTAGTTAATAAAAAAAGGTAATAGTCATTGGATTAAATTATATTAAATGTATCATTATACTCATTTAATGTATTTAATGTACCCACAGTGTTCTGGCCAGATAAATAAAATGTTATCTAGATAAAGATAAATAAAATAACTTTATATCTAGATAAAAATATTTATATACCTACATATATTATATTTTTTTTTTTTGCTTGTAAAAATTAAAGAAATGAAAATATTTAAATATTTTTAAAGATTCTTATTAAATTTATAAACAATATAATACATTGTAATGAAATTACCGTAGTCATTAACCTCGCAAATACAGGATTCGTTTTACTTCACTGTCCTTTTCACTCTAAAAAAAATTCTATTCCATTTTCCTCTACTGACCATAGATGGGTAAAAAAAATATATTAGTTTGGGTTCGCCTATATGAAGTTGGGTTACTCGCACAATTTAAATCTATAATATTCTTTAATTCGCTTTACAAGTGATATACATACCGAATAAATATTATTGAAAATTAAATACGTTTGAAGTGTATTTATATAAAATATATTTTGGCGAAAAAATATTTGGAGGAAAATGGTCCGCATAATTTATAATTAAAATTAATATGTACTAGGTACCTAAACAATAATAAAAATTAATTGTTTTACCCAGATTCCCTGTAAAATTGGACAGAAAACATAATATAATAAAAATAATAATATGTATATATGTATATAAAATAGGTACATTATTACATGACAATATAAAGGTAGGTATATTTAGGTACCTTCTACCTATGTTATTGTTTTCCTACATTGTAGGAAAACATTATTCCTACATAAAACCGGCATGCTTATCTGTTTTTAAAATATTATTATATTATACAAAATACCAGTTTATATTATTATTTATGGGTATACAATATAATATTATTATTGTTATTTTTTATAGTTGGCCGTCGAATGTCTAGATTATAATCCGAGGGGGAGACAATAAAATTATTATAGCATAGGTATATGCATATAATATATGGTCTGAATTTCAAATAACATCATTGATTATTTAATATGTACTTACTCGGAAACAACAAATTTAATATTTAAAATATAAATACTTTTATACAAATTTAGAAAATTAAATTAAAAATATACCTACTCATAAACATAATTAAAATTATAACGAAAATATAATGAAAATCAAAATAATTAAAAAAGTATCTAGATAAATTTGAATAAAATGTCTATTTAAGATAATTATTTAGATAACTTGTACCAATTTTTATCTAGTTAAGATAAAAGATAAATTAATATTTATATATATATTATAATTTATAGATAAGTCTCAACACAGAGAAATAACAGTATAATAACTTCAAATTAAATGTAAAACAAATGTATATTCATAAGGTGTTCGGTCAAAATATCCAAAGACAAAATATCCAAACCAAAATATCCAAGGACAAAATATCCAACGTACAAAATATCCACGGATACAATTTTTTTTAAATTTATTTATATTACCTAGGTAGGATTATCTGGGTTCAGGGGTATATTAAGGGGGGTGCACTGCATCTCCCCTCTCGAAATTAAGGAAATATAACCAACTACTATAATGTATACTTGAAATTTTCAATTTCTGTCCATTTTTCATATCATATAGAATTATTTTTACGTATTTATTGTTATGAAGGTGTTCCCTGTACATTAATGTAATTTTTTGTTTTTCTTATTATACATTAAAGGCTTATTTTAACCATGCATAAATAAATGCAATACCAATGGTACCATGCAATAAATGATATTATAATAATATATATTTCACGATACTGAATATATTTCGTAATCTATGAACTTATATACAAACTAATCAATATATTTTGTACTTTCAATTTTTAAACGAATAACAAAAATTGGAGGGAAAAGAAGTCAATAAGATTGGTATGATAAATAGTTATCATTAGTATTGCAAAAGTTTATGAATTTATTGTGATTTTTATCTTAAAGTTGGAACTTAAAAAAGGTGTTAGTGCATACTTACTTAATATTATTCATTTAATTTAAATATGGCAGGTATACATAAAATATTTGTTTTTACGCGGTTTTAAAAAGTGTTGCAAAACTGCAACAATGTGCTGAAACGGAACGATATCTTTGTAGTTCATAGGTATATAATATTTTGTAAATATTTTAAATATACATTATGGTGGAACTCTGGCTTTTTGGTCTGGAAATAAAATGTCCAAATATCGAAAAACGTTACTTAGGTTTTTTATTTATATACTAATCTTAAAAAGTATAACATGCTCATAAATTTTTCCACCATTTTTTAACTCTTCTAGGTAAAAATATTTTAAATATACTTTATGGTTGAACTCTGGCTTAACTCAGAATATCGAAAAATTCTACATACCTAGGTATTTTATTTGTAGGTATACCATTGGAAAATAATATCACGGGATAAATATAATTTTTAAGTACGTAACTAACAAACTTTTTAATAGTTAACAAAAAATAATATTAAGTAAGAATAAAATGTAGGTACCTACTTTTAAATGTGTTTTTTTTTCAAACCACAAATTGAGGTAAAAATATTTTTTTACATTGTTATACAATACAAATAAGGTACCTATATAGAATTTAAAAATTTTCGATATTCTGATTTTTTTTTCTAGACCCAAGTCATAGGAAGGGTTGAATAATTTTAAAAATCGAAGGTATGACTGCGGGATACTTTTTAAGATTAATATAAAAATAAAAAACCTAAGTAACGTTTTTCGATATTTGGACATTTTTTTCCCAGACCCAAAAGCCAGAGTACAACCTGCATTATAATTATTTATTGTTGTTGTAAGTGTATCGTAATTATTATTTAAACATTTCAGTAAAAATATGGATAAATTAGACAATGATACGAAGTTATTGACATAGATATGAAGTAGAAGTTGATTGTCCTCATTCAATAAAAGAATATAAATGCCACATGGGAGGTGTAAATCTTCTTGACAGCCACATAGGATAAATTAATGGATATTACATAATTATATAAAAGAGTATGTGAAGCAAAAGGTATAATAATAATAATAAAATAAGAAAATGTCCAGTCTTTTTGATGTTAATAAATCACAAAGTTGTTTAGTTGCATATAATAAAAAAAATATAAGTCTCATGAAAATTGTTTACCTATTGTACATTTTTTTTGTGAGAATTAAATTGTACAAATTAATAAAATATTGATTTTCTCAAAAAATATGCAATTGCATTTAAAAAATTAGGAATATCCCTAGTACCATTACCGTACTCTTCACATAAATGTTTCAGTGTTTGCTGCCTCCTTACAAATTTTGCCTTTTTTCGGGGTGGGTTGATTGTGCCCAATTCACGCTGAGCTATTTTTGTTTCATCTGAAGCATATTCTATTCGCATTTTTTTCATCAATGTCCAAATTGTTGGATGCTTATGAGTAACCTAATGAATATTTTTTTTTTTAAATATTTTATTTTATTTAAGTTCAATATTCATTGATACTCACTATATTTGAGAACCGATAGTTCCATCCCTCACATACATTGTTTGTTCGGTCTCTATCTGCCATAGTTGCTTCCCACACGTTCCATAATGGTTTTGAATAAAGAGGTGATGCTTTCCGCAATCTTAAAACTCCATTTTGGCCATTTCCAACTTTTTTATACGACCCCACATATGTATTTTCAAAGTATTGCACTAAGTCTGTGGCTTCTTGAGGCATAATGCTTTTTAAATGTAATAAACCTTGACAAATTATAATTATAAACAAGTTAAATCCTCATTTCTAATAATACAATTATTGAATAATTTAAAAAAAATATATATATTAATTACCTTTATCAATATCATTTATAGGTAGAAACGCCAAACTATCCAACATTCCGCAAAAATGACAAAAATCTTGATTTGACCTATACAACATTTCCAGTCCTAATTGTTGTATTTTCCGATGGGTGCTCTGACAGAGATGATAAAAACATCCCTGGACTTGCACATCTTCCCCTAGTACTGTTCTAATAGCGTTAATTACTGCTTTCTCAAAGTCAACATTTATTGTATGTGGATCAGGAAATAAATTTTTTTCTGCACATTTATTTACTAAAATTTGTAACATTTCTTCATATATTGACTCGGTTTTATTTTCAAGTAAAATGTAAATTGCTGTAATAAATACATAATTTACTTGAACACGAATGACATATAGTTGCTGTAAAATTATTGGCGCTAACCATCCATATACCAAGTGGTGGCTTCGGTTAAATATTTTAAACCACTGTCTGTTGCAAATATTATTATTCTTCCTGAGGCATCAACTCCATTGTCATGTGACAAAAATCTTGTTGATTTATCATCTAAATAATACCAGTCATTTTCTATGACTAGTTCTTCCAGTATATTTGGATTTAATGGATTCGTTTTAGATTTTTGTCTTCTCAATCTTCTTTTAATAGCTTCTTCAGCAGGCATTTGTGCTTTTGTATGCTGATCTAATGTAGAAACGGCTTCAGCAAATATTTGTGCCGGGTTTTTATCGTTTAATTTAGCAATATTTATCATCTTATTTATGCATTTTGTGACATTTATTTGTTCACTGTCACTTTGGCACAAGATGACATGTTGTGTTGATACATGCGGTTCAGAATTATCTATACCTGTTTTTAAAATTCCCGGACATTTCAATGAATTTGATCTCACACAGCGCCATGTGATTTTATTTTTTCCTTTGTATTTTATGGTATACATATGCCCATCAAAACAGCCTTTTAAACCATTTTTGTTAGATGTTGTGATTTCCATAATATTAAATTTAATTTTAAACAAGATACACGCACTTAAATGAAACTCAACTATATACACAGTATGAAACTATATGTCATAAACTGCACGAAAACACTAATGATAACTAACTATAGGTGGCTGGTTTAGAAAATCAGATATTTTCCAGACCATTAATTATTATAGGCACTTTTTTTTTTTTTTATTTATTTTAAAGAGCCACAGCCATTATTATAGGCACTTATATGCTTTATATATATGTATGCTTATATATAGGATATAGGATATCTCATGTGGGTAATAAATGTCATGTGGCTGTCTGGTTTTGGATTTGGGAAAAAAAAAACTTCCAAATAAAAATAGATACCTAATCTTGCAGTCATATTGGTAAACTATTTAAAATCTAAAATAAAAAGATATAGGTAAGTAGGTACTTTTTCTAAATTTGATATACAAATAATTATTTTGGTACTTTTTTGTGTACAGTTTCAAAATGTAGCATAAATATAGCACAAAATACATGCAGGCATTATAAAATGTAAAATTTAAAAGTACCTACATACCTATATGAATACTTTTTAATTAATTAATTTTTAAAAATATTTCCTTAATTTTGAGTATGGGGGGGATGCAGTGCACCCCCTCCACCATAAATATACCCCTGAACCCAGTCATAGGCGGCACTTGGTAAAAACTAATGAGGGTGCAAAAATTCTCATGATTCATAAACCTACTACATACAATGTCTGTGGGTTCAAAATGATACTTCTGCCCTCTCAAAATAATTCTCGTGGGTGCAATTGCACCCTCTGCCCCCCCCCAAATGCCGCCTATGAACCCAGATGATCCTACCTAGGTAATATAAATAAATTTAAAAAAACACAATATTTGGATATTTTATCCGTGGATATTTTGTCCTTGGATATTTTGGTTTGGATATTTTGTCCGTGGATATTTTGACCTAGAATCATTCATAAATATATAAAAAATAATATCATATAATGAATATTTGCTATTGAAAAGATCACCTTGTAAATATACATAAAATATTAAACTAAAATACAGTAAAAAAACATGATGTTTTCGAGTGCGATGTATGTATGTGTATATATACTTTATACCATTCTGTTATGTACAATGCCATATTATAATATACCTACAAAAACAATGGCCAAAATGTAGTACTTCAAGTAAAAATAATAAGTTATAAAGAAAATGTCAACACTAAGTAATTTTCTTCAAAGAAAATATTAATAATGAAATTTTGAGAGATTTTTTCTGAGTAATTTAGTTTGCTATACAATTTAACATCATAATATAAAAAGTATACTTCATATATGTGGGATCGAGCGAGATCGTCTTCCTCCAAATATTTTTTATAAAAGTACACCTATATAACCTACAGTAACCCGTATTTAATTTGCAATATTATTTACTCAACGTAATGTTTCAAAGCAAATCCTGGAATATTTTTAATTTTTATTGATAGGACGTTTTAGATATTGTGACCCTACATTATACATACTTATTCAGGTAATAAATAATAATACGTATAATCGTATTATTATTTTAATAATAATTTGAAATTTAAATATTAAAAAAATGATGGAAATAACAAATTCACAAAAATCACCACTTCTTTACACATTTATTTAAGTTTACGTCTTTGTCGATGTTTGAATGTCAAACGATGATAACTATAATTTATCGGAGACATTAAATATTATTAATTATCACTGATTTATAGTTATTAGCTATTATTACTATTTACTATCAATACTCCAAAAAGCTTAATGAGTATACAACATTGAACAAACATCCATGTTAATAATTAATTAATAATATTAAACACAACACAAATATGATATATTTAATACTTTCAAAATTTAAAATGTAAAACATATTTTTCACAAATGTTTTCTTTAAATAATCAATATTCTTTAAAACTTCATTAAGAGGAAGTGATACCCCGGACTTTTGTGCAAAAACATATCTACGCGGAATGACGATAATTTGTTTCATAGTGATTTAAGAATAAAAACACCTATTATATCATCAAATGTTAACAACATTTTAGTGGAAATGTCATATTTTTTATAAGATAATGCCTATAAAAAAAGTTATAGCCGTTAAAAAAAAAATAAAATTTGATTTTTGAATGTTAGATTGTATACTAAATATTCAGTTATTAAAAAAACGATGATATTCCCTCTAAAATGTTGTCAACTTTTGATTTTATAATAGGTGTTTTTGCTCTTAAACCCCTAGGAAACGAGTACCTAATCATAATTTTGCATAGTCATATTTTTTAAACAAATATCACAATTACCCAATGATAAAAAATGTTATTGACGCAAGACTATTTTTAAATTAATTTTAAAATATATTTAAATATATTCAAATTGTCGGATTTTCATTTTTCTTAAAATGTCATTCAGATTCCTGTACAAAACCTCTTGGAAATTTGGTGTATGACATCCTCTTAAAATTCTGTAAAACTCCATTTCACTGAACTTTGAAACGGAATATTCATAATAATTATAAAATTCCCAGGAGGAAAACAAAAATATTCTCAAGACATTTCTAGAAAGTAAAAATAGTGTTATAATATTTTAACTTTTAGAAACAATTAAATTAAAGGGAAAATTAACGTTTAAAATATATTTTTAATATAATATTAGTTTGAAAAGAACATTTTACGTATTGGTATTATAATATATTGTTACCTAATAATTTATTTTAAAAATAATATGTTAAAAATATAAAGTCAATTAATTAATTTATTTAATATTTTAAACGTTAACTTTCCGGACCGAAAATGTTGGTATAGAATATATAATAGGTATTAGAACAATATATTTACTTAGATATGTTTTAATAACATACTGTTTTATTTTCTATTCTATCTCTAAGGTTCCTATATGTATAAAGGGATGAGACAAAGAGATCTCCCTTATTTCGGATTTCGATAAAAAATTCAATCATCAAAGTTATTCAAAATTAGTTTTTACGTGATCTAAGTACAAATATAGAATATAGTTTTTTTTTTGGCCGATTTCAAAAGTCACACTTATATCACAAGTATTGCGGGTCACAAGTCCTTCATTTCCAATATACAGTTTTAAACGTGACCCACAGCTAGTAAGAATTCAAAACCCATAGCAAATCACTCAAAACTGAGGGTTCCAAATACTCATTAAAAGTAGTTTGGAAACTATCTCGGTTGCTAGTATAAGGTAAACTTATTGCCAAAAGCGATCGCATTGTGATGATAAATTTCGTGTTACAACTTCAATACAATAATATCAATTGCTTACGAAGTACATGATTTATATGATTTTTAAAATTATATGAAAAATATGCACTATTTAATCCTCAAAAAAAAAAAAAATCAAATTTTGAATAAGTCATACGGTTTTCCTCTTATTGGCCTCCGAAATTCAGGAGATCTTATATTGCCACTTCAGCTATACTATACCCGTAAATCTTTATATTACCCAGCCGATCGCGAATAGTCTAAATATATCTATACTGTATTCCTTATATACCTCTACACACATGTATATATATAATATATATATATATATATTTTGCGACCCACATTCGCAAAACTACTGTGTACTTATAAAGCTCAACTCTGGCGACACTCGCGCACTGTTTTGAAACCGAATTATTTTACATTCCCTTCACACAGATAGTTACGTAGTTTTTCCTCGTGTGTTTACTTTTGTACATTTCTTTTTATATATATATACATATATATCCTACCCGTTCTTCGCCCCCATACCGTCCCAGTAGATGGTTAGAGACCATCCATCACACGGCCCCGAGCAGAATTTCTTATTTGAAAATCGTTAAATCTTGCATACCATATTTCGCTGCATTGTGTACATATACGTCGTTGTTTTCTTTTATACCCTCCCCCACTCACTTATACCCCCTTTCACTCACCAATAACAACTCACTATATACATCTTTACGCGTTTCTCGTTAAGACAAATCGCGTTCGAAACAAAACGTAGATAGGTAGTAAAAAAAAAAAAAAAAAAAAAAAATTACCCATTGTCATTCCCGGAGATATAATAATAATAAATACACGTATAGGTATGAGAGAAAAACATTTACCCGGCTGGAACATTTCAAACTCTAAACAGTCAGTCAATTCGGTGAGAAGGTTGTCGTCGACGTTCTGCAATAGCGGCAAATTCATCACTAACCTCCGACATGTGTAGTTTCGAACGTCCTGCAAATCAAAACTTGGTGATTTTATTCGATCACATATTATACAATTATACGTGTAAAGTGTTCAAAAAATATCCCGACAAAGGTTCTTACAAATAAATTTATAATAATATGTTATTACACTAAAATTAAATACAAATCAATTACAGTATTTTAATGTAAATTTGAAATATACCTATGCCAACTCCTGCTGGTTTCTTTCCTGCTGATCTCTTCCTTTTATTCCAAATATTTTTCAAATCATCTCTATCCTAATCTTTGTCATTTCAACATTGATTTTAAATTTTCAAATTATTTAGGGGCTAGGTTGAGAGAGTAGTATATGGAGTATGGACTGTACGGAAAATAAGAAATCATGATAGTCATGTGATATTCTCATGCAAAAATCAAATATTATTGTAACAATTCTCATATCGTTATAAGTTATCCTTCCACGTCGCATTAATTTTCATCTTACAATCTTTTTTGGAGATACTATATATTGTTCTTCTACCACAAATCTATGGTGCACAATTTTGGAAATATAAAAACACTACTCAGTATCACAATTTAGTTAGTTTTCGTTACAGTATAGTTATCTATTAATAAAATAGTACATTTTAGATCTGTATGAGTCAATACCAATGGATAGGTATCCAACAACTGTTGAGCCGTTTGAACCTAACCCAAAGTATGGGATAACATTAATTTTATATTCCCTTTATAAAATCTACCTTTTTTTAATTTAACATTTTTATTCGACACCTTTACTTTAAATGCATAATACTGTTTAGTATAGCATATCGATATCAATTCCAAGTGTATTTTAAATTACCGTACATCATATTTTATATTACATTTTAGTCCAATAAATGTATGATAACATTATGACACCACTTATCTGAATTTTTATTCAAAATTAATGTTTTGATACCACATATCTTAATACACGTGTTTCTCGTTTATGATTTTGAAATTAGATTATTTCTCTCCAATTATATCTAAAATCTTATATATCGTACCTATCTAATTGGTGATAAATTGATTATAAGTTGACATCAATAAGAAAGTATAAAGTGAACGAACTTGCATAAACTAAAATCAGTTCTGCTAGAGATGTTCATGATTTTTTTGATAGTTGTTCTTGCTTCCTAAACATAATTTGTGATAATTGAGATAAATGATACTGTCGTGATGATTGCAGTTATAAACCTGTCTGTAAGAATATTTGTAATGGTACTTTTTTATTAGGACAAGTATATGTAGACTGCAGTAGACTACAGAGACATGAGCTCTCTATACATTTCTGTGTTAATTTTTAACCAGGAATTTTATTTTAAAATGTATTTTACGCCTGCACACCCATAATTATTATTTCATCTATCTGCCTAATGGACGATCAAAATGAAATATGCTACGATAAAACATAAAGTATCGCATTTATACTTACCAAGTATACCAAATTTCATCAAAAACATATTGTCGAGTGCAACTTGCATAATATTGTTGTAAAATATTATCTAACAATGAAGTACTACAGCGATTTTTAAATGTTTATTGTTATATGTTCTGAGAATAGCAAGGAATGTATTGTATTAGTTTTAGGATAATTTATTTTTTAAAAGTACGTATACAGTTTTACGTAGTTTCATTTTACGAAGACAATGCATTATTTTCATTATTGTGGGTGTGGCGTTTTCAAAGATATAATGAAAATTATGTACAATGTTTATAATAATTGTTTGCCTAAAAATGATTTTATTTCAAATTTACCAATTTAGCGGTATATTGCACATTGCATATTATATACGGCATTTGACCGGTAACGACTTACCTCTCGCAATTTGTCGGACATTTCTTCCAATATCCACTTTTCATCGAAAAATTTTCCTTGATATCTGTGCTCAAAGTAATCTGTAATTCTCTTCCGCATATCTAATGGCAGTCGTCTGTACGACATATATTCTTCTACTTGTTTAACCTATTTTGTAAATAATGTAAATGGAATTTTTATTACTTTTAAGTATTTCATTATTATTAATAAATGATTCACCCCTGTTAGCAAAAATTTCACGAACCTTTTCGCGGTACTGGCGGCGGGACGAATCCAAACTCTGTATCAAATTTGTGGCGTGCCCCAGGAATAGAGCGTAACACGTGGCTCCACTAATCATCGATAACATTGTCAACCACATATCTGATAACGATTGTGGAGGGAACCGACCATAACCTATGCACAACATATGCGACATGGCTTTGAATAGTGACCACGAGTATTGTTCTGCCCAATTGGCTTCCTATAACATTACATCAATACTATTAGTTTTTATTTTTTTTTATAATTTTCCATAATATATTATGTAGTATTGAAAATGTCTAACAACAGATTTTTACTTAATTCATAACGCGTATATTACAATATTTTAAATTGTATACATAACCAGCGCGATTTCCGTGTTTTTCATTCGAAAAACTGCGTAGTCTACCGTAAATTTAAAAAATAATCGTTTAATACGAAATTCTAAAAAAGATGACTTTGTTGAGTTAATTTGTAAACTTGCAATGAGTAGTCTTTTCGACTTTTATATATATATATAGGTATAAACTTAAGAAGAATAATCCATGTGGCTATACAATTTAAATTATTGGTTACATTATCATTTCCAAGCGATTCTTAATACGTCGATTTCAATCTTAGGTGGTCTTTAAATATCATGCAAATCCAACACTGAAGAAAAGCTTTACCATTGTATATATATATATATGTGTGTGTGTGTGTGTGTGTGTGTGTGTGTGTGTGTGTGTGTATTATATAAAGTTTCAGAATCTCAATAACATTAAAATTATAAGGCTATACAAAGTGACACGTACGTCGTACATAATCGTATAGTCATTTCTGAATTACATCATTTGGAAATTCATTTATATATAATTTTATACAAAAATCTAATAAAATAATAGATCTACATTTTTAAATGTAACATTATATTAGGTATATTATTAAATACTTTAATATATGTACATATATAATTGCGTATCATTAAAGTTCCTATAACCTATTTAAATATTAGATTGTAAGCGGTGCGAGGGAGCTACAATAGAATAATGATGATTGATTTTAACATATTAACTAATCAACCGGAGAACATGATCCCATCGGTTTATGTGACTTTAAAGAGATCATACGATTTCTTTTTTAGGATATTTTCGATGAACACATAAGAAAAAACGACTGAAAAAATGTTAAAAACACGATTCCGTCCAAATCAATTTTTCATCTCTTTGTTAGAAATTACTATTATAACCAATCATAACTCATAATCATTACTCATTTTAAATAATAAATATTTCATAACTCAATTGTATTATTACATATTCTTAGAGATGAAATGCATATATATTATACTACATTTAAATATATAACACATTTTTAATGGTTTTCTAACAGGATTCTAATGTGTTTTATATACATTTAAAATACTAATATATACTGTTTTGTGTTGGAAAATAGCAAACGAAAATATTATACGCTATTCCTAAACCTCGGATTTTAATGCGCTTTAAAATCGTTTTTTGAAAAAAAGCGTTTATAACCTAAAACCCACCAAAAATACTTGTGTAGTCTTTCCTACATCTTGGAGAACTGTTTTTATTTTACCTATATATAAAAATATCATCTATAATCTACCAATCAATTTCAAAAACTTTAATTATTCTCAACATTTTTATAAAAATTAAATACAATGCATAAAATTATTCTTATTGATGAACAACATAGTTTTCATTCTGATCGATTAACTTTCACTAATTTAGCTATATTTAAACAAAAGATTTTTAATTAATTTGCCATAAGAGCCCAGACAGGTGTCATTTATACAGATTTTAATAAAGGAATCAATCAAATTTTTCATAATTTACTAACTCAAAATTAAATTAAATGTATGGTATTTATGATCCTCTTCTCTCGTAGTTTTTGTCTTTTCTATCAAATAGATTACAAGTTGTTAAATATAATAATTAACTATTTATGCCCATTTAAGTTTCTTCTGATGTACCCCAAAAAGACTATTTATTCCTTATTATTTATAAATGTTATTTCTTCAATATTAAGACTTTCTAATATATTATTTCTAGACAATGATGCTAAACTTTACAAAACTATTAAGTCAATAAATTATACCTAAGAATTACCATGTGACTTAGATAACATTTGCAATTAGTATTTACATAACGGCATGGAATTCAATTTAAGTAAATATTCTGTAATCACTTTTTCACATAAAAATATCAATTTGACGTTTGATTATAATTTATTAAAACATTCAATACAACAATTGTCACTCGATTGATGTGCTCAAATGACTTAAATAAAGCAAAACAGTTATAAATAAATGCAAATATGTGCTGCAAATAAGATTCTTCTTTAGCCCTCTTCTAAATACGTCACTGTCACTGATTGTAGGGCTTATAACTATAACTTGAAAAATTAATAGTTCGATCAAGTATAAAAATATGCTAGAAATATAGAAATATCCTATACATTTTTTTATCGTTTGTTTTTCTATAGTAAAATAATGACGTTAGCTTTACAGCATAGAGTAATCAATTACATTGGGCAGCTTTTGGTCATGTAAACAGTATAATTTTCGTGTCATTACACCAATCAAAATACAAAGATCGAAGACTATTTGGGAATCGTAATTTTTATTTTTTTATGTTATCTATCTATAAGATAAAGTCACTTGTCAAAATTAATTTATAAAATTGAATAATTAGTAGATACATAGAAATTAGATTCATAACTGTACTGAAACCACTTTTCAGACTTATCTAGTTAAAAGAATAAATAAGTATCTATTACCTTATCTACATGAAAATGTACATAGGTACTATTTTATTATTTATCTTAGATTGAAAATATAGTTATCTGTATTATACATGTATCTAGATAACTTTTTTTTATAAATTTGTGTTGTATAATAATTATAATAATTATCATATACTATAATATAATATATAATAATTATATAATGAAATATATTATTTATTATATATATATATATATATATATAATACAATAATATTACTATTATGTACTTTTGGGCTTTGCTTAAATAAATAAATTATAAATATTATTATCCAACTAGTCCAATACTAGACTCAGTCAATATTTTACAACTAATTTATAAATATAATTTTCAAATTTCGTAATTTTATTTACGGGTGGCTTCACAAAATATTAAACAAAATCTATATATATATACGAGTATATAACATAAATTTATACATTATAGTTTATACCAATACTTATGTATTTTTTAATTATATATTTCTATGATTGGCCGTGACCTTCTCAGTTTGATGGACGGTGGGAATCATATCCCGTATAAAATCTATAAAAGTATAACAACAAAAAGGTAGCAACCTAGACGTTTTGCCATTTAATTACTTTTATTTCTTTCTTATTAAGGATTATTAACTATATTAATAACTTGGTACAAAGTATATCTAAATTTTCGTCTATTGAAACCTATCTTTTCTAATCTAGATGAAATATTTCCTCTTACTTCTAATAACTTTTTAATCGGTAATCATTTACTGATCTATCTTAAATCCGCGAAAATTCGGTTACTAATAGATTAATCCTATAGATACAGTAATCGCCATGTTAACAATACTAACGAAAACGTTAGTGTAAGTTATTACACGCTTATATTTTAATTTTATATTTGTCAGAAAACCGGTTAGAATATCAAGTCAAAAATGTATAAAATATATAGTCACAAGAAAATTAAATAACAAAAATGCTAACTTTTTATAAAAATGTTGTGAAATAAAAACTTCAAAATTATAAAAAAAAAATTTTAAAAGTTCAAAATGAAAAGAAAAATGTATATAATGTAAGTGTAACCTACAGTACATATTGACACGTACTATTTAATTATCCTCAATACGATCATGTGAAATAAAATTTAAATAAAATGTAAAATAAATTTGTATTGACATACGAATTCATAGTATGACACTAGCGATATCAAAAAATAAATATAATAATATTATAATTATAATTATAATTATAGAAATATGACATTACTTTATTGACATGTCATTAATAACACGAAGTTGCAATACTAGGTTGCAATATGACACCGAAGAGAATTAAAAAAAATTAATTTTAATTATTCAATTTTCCTTTTATTTAAAATGTCATAGTCAAAGAAACAAAACATTTTACTTAGTTTTTTTTTCAATCATAAAATTATCAATAATATTCTAGATATTATATCTATTTTAAAAAAATATATAATATATATATATTATATATGTATATGTTATAAAAAAGAAAAATGTGTCTAGAGTATTCGAAAAAGTATTATACTCGTATATTATATCAGGTTAATTGTGTACGCACTCTAGACACGATTTCTTTTCATATATTATATTTTTGTATGCCCAGAATATAATATATCGGCATACGGATTATATATATAATATATACCTACATATTTATAAATTATAATAATTTTATATATTTATAAAAATAAATATTTGTGAAAATTGTATACTTGTTATTTTGTTATTTTATCTGCATTTATAAAATATTTACGTAATTACATTATTAAAGGTAGTTTTTATATACGTTTAAGAAAACTACTGAAAAAAAAAAAAGGAAAATTGAAAAATCGCAACATTAAAGTACCATTCAGAACCAATTTTCTATGAAAAATAACTCTTAACTCCGAAACTCTTGCTCTACTTCTACCCAAAAAATGTACACAAAAACAAACCATGTTTATTTACTAAATTAATACCAGTACTCTCTTCGTTCAGAAACTAAAATTTGACTTAATATAAGCTGTTCTAATTCTATGCACCTCTTATCACCTATAGGTTATCCGTATCAATATCGTAGAAATAGAAAGAAATTTGATGGAGGGTTCTGATTATCAATATTATTTGTGCACTACATACTTAAAAAAAATTTTTTTTTTTTTTGTATTGATACAATTTTAATACTATCATATTCCTAATTCATTATATTCATCTATAGTTATAAAAACAAAAAAATGTTTAAAATAGTTTTATTTTTTGAATAAGTGATTTTATAAACATTAAAAGAATTAAATACACATTATCTACCTATAATATTTTATAAACGTAAACGTCAATTACCTGTAACTCATTGATAGCTACCCACGAATTAGGTGGAAATCCTTGTAGGCTGGGGACAAGGAACTGCAGGCATCCGGACCAATGGCCTACGAGTAGCATCATACATATCAAATTGAATATCCTCATGAATACACTGGCCATGTTCAGGAACTATATATTAACGATAATATTATTATTTTGTACATTAAAATAGTTTCGATGATACATTCCTGTTGTATTTTGATTCAACATTATTGATTAAGTTTAATTATACCTAACAAATATAATATATTATATTAATAATGATACACACAATCACATAGGTATGCGATATTATTAAATGATCCGTCCAACACGAATTTTACACTGAATGTATTATTTGAAAAAAAAAAAATAGTTACATTTTTACTTGTCTGCAATAAATACACCAATGATTCCAACCCTAAATACCTACATCATATTATTTTGAAAGCTAATTTAGGTTCTGTAATGACCGAATAATATGCTACTGGTTTAGTAAATAAGAGTTTCATATAACAAAAAGCACTTATTTTAATTTAGGTAGGTATCTATATCTACGGTAAAAGTACTTCAAAACTTTCACGTATATAGTATACCCACGCTATTAATTAAAAATTAATATAAGTATAACACTGTACTTGAAGTATATTGTGAATAATTGCCATTTTTATTCAAGGTAAATCATAAATCTGTATTATATGAACTTATTATTGTTAATATAAATTCCCAAATTTATGTTCTAATTATAATCATTACATATATGATATATGTACATATAACCATTATAAACATGAAATTAATTTAGGTATTTCCCAATTGTAATAAAAATCTACTCAAAATCGTTATCAAAAAGAAAATCACTGTAACAATTTATTGAATATACCTTATATAAACCGACGTAAAATGAATAAAATATATTAATAATAATACTTGATTTTAGAGTGGGTGGTATTTTATAATACTACTTGGAACACAGACTAAAACTTCTCAAACCTCCTCAGATTACGTACGAATTTTTCCCAAATTTTATTATTTTACTCAAACTGTAGTTTTGTAATTAAAAAAAAAATATATTTTATTAATAATTAATAAAAGCAATTGTAATAAATATTTTTAGTATCATAATATTTAAAAGTGATTAGGTAATGTATTTATTATAAATTAATTAATTTAATTTAGGTACCTACTTTTCCATTTCAAATTTAAACTTGACGAGTTTAAATTATTTTTTTGTTAACTAGGTACTTATTAACTTTTAAGTAAAGTTCTTTGGATTGATTTAACATAACTAATTTGAGTTAATTATTATTTGGCCAATTTTTATATAATGGTTTTCCTATTATTATAAGTATTGAATTTCATATAATCTACTAATGCTAGCAAGTTAATGTTTTTTTTTTTAACTCAGTTAAGTTAAGTTAATAGAAAAAATAGTTAAAGTTTAAAGTTAATATTTATTTTTTTTCTTAACAATTAAGTAAAATTAAAAATTAAGTTTTAAAAAAATCTTTTTAACATTTGAAATATTACAGATATACCTAATTAAGTATCTATTATTTTTTTATTTTTGGAATTACCTAATCACCAATAATAATAATTTAAATCGTAAATATCGGTGTATGTTTCACACGGTACACTCGCACAATGGTAAACTTTAGTACAAACTTCGCATTCCGCACCTCTGTGAATAATCGTGATGGGTGGCAATTTTCAATGCTGGGCAAGTTAATGATTTTTTTAAACTCATTTAGGTTAGGTTAATAGAAAAAAATAGTAAAAGTTTAAAATTAATAGTTACTTTTTTTTCTTTGCAATTAAGTTGAGTTAAAAGTTATAAAAAAAGTTTTTAAAGTTTTTAAAAAAAATTAAGTGAATAAACAACTTATTAATTTCAGTCAGGTAATTTTTTTTTACGGGTCAGTATAACATTTCAGATATACAGGTATAATTAAGTATCTATTTTTATTTATTTTTTTTGGAAATACTGTTATTATTTAACTTAAAACATTTATAAAAAATTTTAAAAATCATAAACATAAATACATAATATTATTGAAAATATTACATGTAGTTATAATAATTATTATTAAAATTAACTATAAAAAGGTTCATAAAAATGTTTAATTATTAGGTATCTACTCTTTTCTTCAAAATTTTAACAAATGGAAATTGTTCATTGCAAATTAATACCTACCTAAATATTGTTTATTGATGGGAAATCTAATATATTCCTCGATTTATAATAGGGGGAGATTATTATATAATATATAGGTATTCTTGTTATATTTATATTTTTGGAAAATAAATAATTCTTACAATATAATAATTTTTAGAAATGACAAAAACCACATTATTTTTATTCAACTATTTTGACAATAGACATAAAATGAAATCAAAATGTATCAATTATTTCAAAATTAATTTAACTGAGTTTTAATTAAAAGTAACTCATTATTTAAAAGTTAATATAACCAAAAACAAGTTAATTAAGTTAACAACAATCAAATATAAAAAGTTAAAATTAACTTCACTTTTAACTTATTAATTCATTAACGCCAAGAATTGTCCATTTTTATGTTGTAGTCGGTATATAAAATATAAACCAAAATCAGGCAATTAGGTACAATTAAATTTGTGTATTATGTAACCTGTTTAACTATATAGGAAACCTATATCTTCAATATCAGCGAAGACATTTTTGTTGTCACTGAGATTAATGATTATAAGTTTCATTATGGTTATATAAATAAATTGTATAAATCCAAAGCACAAATAATATTGTTTATTGATGAGAAATCTAATATATTCCTCAATTTATATTACGGGGAGATAATTATATAATATATAGGTATTCTTATCATATTTATATTTTTAGGAAATAAATAATTTTTATAGTATAATAATTATTAGAAACGACAAAAACAACTTTATTTTTACTCAACCATTTTTATAATAGAAACAATATGAAATTAAAATGTACTCATTATTTCAAAATTAACTTACTGAGTTTCAATTAAAAGTAACTTGTTGTTTAAAAGTTAATATAACCAAAAATAAGTTAAGTTAACAAAAATAATAAATAAAAATTTAAGTAAAAAGATAAAATTAACTTCACTTTTAGCTTATTAAATCGTTAATACCCAGCACTGTAATCTTCTATGTACCTATACTATATAAATGGATTAGGAAAATTTAACATTATTAATAGTTTTTTTTTTACTTTATATGGAACATACTATAATTGGCTAACAACCACATACGTACCCGCATAATAATCAAAATTTATAAACTGAAGTCTAAAAAAGTTCATAACAGATGACAAATTCACAACACTTTAAAAAGAAAATGCTCACCATCAAAGTTTTTTTATGCAAAGCACCTTTAAAATTATCACGTAGTTCTATTTTCAACGTTTTGAACAATATCCATTTACCTGATACTACTTGCGTGGACGTTTTTGAAAGGCAATTCATACCTATACAACTTAAGACTACGTTGCTCTTTTATTAAATTTACGATTATGATGGGAAGTAACTAGTATATTTCGACTTTATAAACCGATTTTAATTAACAAGAAAACTTAAGAACGACTTTAACCTGTTTTTTAAAATCAAAGTATATAATGAAATAACAAAAACCACTAACCAAGACATCCAAATTCAATTTGATGTTCTGATATATATTGTACAATACATAAAAACATTTATGCAATTTCTCGAATGATTAAATCATAAAAAATACTCGTATAAATATTTATTTATTGGGATAAATCAAAAAGGCACTAAAGCTTTTGAATTCAATTTTCTTCTTATTTGGATTAGCCATTTAATTTAATATTTGGTTACTTAAGTTTAACACGAAAAGGTCCGAATAAAAAGTTTAACGTATCGACTGCGTTTCATCATCGTCTATCGGGTTTCCTGCCATTTAAATTATTATTGTTCACGATCCATTTAACGTGATGAATTAAATTTCAACAATTTCAAATATTATAAAAGCGAAATAATTGTGTAAATATAGTAATGGTAAATTTAAAAAATTATACCGAAACAACGTTTTCATGATATATAACTTCAATTAAATAGTTTTTACAAGATGTCATTGTCACATTCATACTTTGTGCAGTTTCGACATTTATTAAATTATTGTAGTTTTGAAAAGTTTTTAAGCACCTATACAATATACTATACACTATATCTATACTTTCACAAAAGTAAAACATACAGTGATCTAAAAAGTTATTTAATAAACATATTTTAATTGAATAGGTAATTGATCATGTGTTAAAGCACGAAAATTCTAATAACAATGGTTTAACTATCAGTCATTAAATGTTATATTCAAAATGTATCTCCACAAATAAACTACAAATTTTAATTTACCTTTAAAATACAAAAAAAAACAACTTTCATTTAGATTTTTCTCCCCTCAAAACTATAACCTTACTATAATATAATTTATATGCACCAACAAAGGTAGGAACATATCAATAATCAATATAAATGTATATATTATTTATGTCAGGAATGAGACAAATTGTCTATTTTAAGCGAAGCCAGATCCAAAAAAAATATAGAACCGCTAGAGCATAAATACGATATAATAAATACTTTTTCATTATTTATTTTATTTTTAAGTTAAGGTAAGTTTAAGAATAATAAGAAGTTTTTTGGGGGTGTAGGATGACGTTTTCCACCTAAATACTTGAATATTTAATATCATGAATGTACGCTCCCTCCTCATGAATTTCCACCAAACGACACCTATGAGCTATGATATATAGCTCATAGGTTACAATAACATATGATTAACCTTGCAGTATATCATTCTCAATTCTTCAGAATTATTATCAACTCTACATATGTGAATGACGAATTCATTCGATATGTTGCAATTTCTGAAACATATACTGCGGGTAACGTGAAAATGTAAGTCCTTTAAGAACTCGCATTTTCTAAATTAAGTATATTAAAACAAATAAATTAAATTAAATTAACAATTGAAAAAAGTTTAGCTTTTTACAACTTTTTCTATAAATACTAGAAAGCAAAAAGAAATTACTTCTTCAAAGTACTAAATATACACAATATTAATATGTATAATATTTCCATAAAAAAATATATACGTGTACAAAAGATGAAAAGTTTTGATAGGTTATCCCATCAAAAATTCGATACAATAAAAATAAAACCCATCTTTACAAAACCAATAGCATCTTCTTTTGGCCAATAAACTTTAATTACATCGAGAAAACTACCCGGGTACATTAATAATATAATATACATTACACCCAACCGTAATTATTCCCTCACCTTATAACCTTGAAATTCTAACTTTTATCTATATACTTACCTAATTTTATTAAAAAATTATATTTTTACATAATTCAATCGCATGTAATGACCAAAAATATATATATATATATTACATATTATTTATTATTGTATAATTTTATTATATATAACCGTTTATTGAAAATATGTGTGCTTTATTGTTGTATGCGTAGTAAATACACACAAATAGTACCAAGACATAATTAAATCAGTTGGTGCATTAATTTGACAAGAAAAAAACAGCTATAAGTATAAAACATTTGTGGAGTCAGTAGAAGCCACACAAAACGATGTACCTATACCACAAACCATAAAACAACAATGATATTGATTAAAAAAAAATAATACATATTATTAAAATTTTAATGTTAATCACATGCATGAAATACCACAAATGACCAACATTTGTATTGGAGTGTGTTAAACATAGACCTTATACTCATAGTCCGGCCATGCCTACATTACTATAACGTTACACGTCATGAGCGGTGTTATAGAAGGTGCTCGACGTGTTCGTAAGTAAACGAGTGATCGATGCACACGCGCAATTTCTGTATGCACTATATGCTCATAAAAAAAATTATGTCTATTGGAGTTTGTGATTATCACTCATCAGCTATATCATATAATTTTATATAATGGGTATTATATTAAATACAAAATACAATTAGGATTTGATATTTCAAGATTTTTTTTTCCAATAATTGTTATACTGATCGCTGTCTATCACAACATTACTAGCGATCTCTATACCTCAAATCAAATTTGATTTCACAGGGCGGGTCTATGAGAATAAGGTCCATGGTGTTCAATAATTAAATGATTTATTGTTATCGTGTTATATGTTAGAAAAAGAGGCGTTTTAGTAGGTAGCAAAATGTGGGTGAATTATGCGGTCAAAAGGTCGGCCAGGTGAGCAAACAATGAAGACGCACGGGACCTTTGTTATATCGGTGCAAACGTGCGTTAATTATGACGATAAAAACACTTACATTATATTGTGTAGGTATCTAGTAATATTATTACAGTGTTACAATACAATCAGTGGCGCAAATACGGGAAAATATATATTTTTGCAAATTTTAGATAACAGTCACGATCGAATGAACTGTTCAGAACAAGGCTCAATAATTCATCTAAAACGTTTACAAAATGTATGCAGATTTCGTATAATTTAATTATGAACTGATCATCTAACTGGTGATTACGTCAAATTATTTTGGCATTTTAATTGTCTGATAAAATATTATTTTGTAAGTAAACATGCTTCATTCTAAGATTTTCTGAAAATATTTGGGACTCATACTTTTTGTACTACTGGGAATCCCCGCCGTATGTGTATCACTGTATCATTGGCGCATTCGAGATTTTCCAAGGAGATGCGTTACGGCCGATGGTTCCATCACACTTATCCACACGCTTTATAATTATAATCAATACAAATAAGTAGTTTATAAAATAGTTTAAGATTTACTTTTAAATTTTAGTGGTTGATTTAAACACGATAAAGAATAACGTCATTTTTAATAAATATAACTTGTTTAGGTATTTAAATTATAGTTAAATCCAAACTATGGTACATAACAGAATATGCAAATATTGTTTACCTTGTAAAGGTTATAAATTTATCAATCAGGAAGTAACTATTGAAATCTAAAATTTAAGAAAATTTTGAATAAGTTTCAAAAGTTATTTTTCAAATAATTACGTAAAAATTAGTTTTGATATATTGTAAAGAAATTATTATTTAATTTGATTTTTTTTTTTTATTCTATTCGAATATAACAATTCAAACATAGTAAAACTTACTAAAGAAAAAAAACGAAAGAATTTATAAAATAGTTATAATATCCCGTTATTCAAATTTTATCATTTCCGTTTAAGAGCTTAAAGAAGACAATAAATACAAGGATTAAGTATGGAATGATATGGAGAACTAGAAACAAGTATAAAATATTTAGTGCGATAAAAAGTATTTAAAAGTGTGATCCCAAATAGGCTTCAAAATACTTTTTTCAATGCAGTTATTAAATTTACAATGGTGTACAGATTATAATATTGCGAAGTAGATAAGAAGATATAGGCCAAAGCATATTATTGAGTGGAGTGACTAGAGAAGTAAGAAATTAATATATAAGAATTATATTGTTTATTTCTAGACAAGCTACTATTATATTACTATTTCTAGCTTTGATATTATAGATCACGAAATGGCTCGGATAGATCTTAAGGAGAGAAGTGGTTAGGTGTGATAGAAGTGATATGAAGTTGGCTGGTATAAAAGAATAAGTTGCGGGGGGAGATCATATTGTGTGGAGGATAATAAGTTGGGCGGTTATCCACAAATAGTAAAGGGGAAGGTGAAACAGGAGAAGAAATATAAAAATGAATCAACATTATAATCAAAGTAATTATAATTATTTTTCGAAAATAAACGGTTTGAAACATATTTTAAAAAAAAACTATGTTTCCAGTGTTGTATCTAGTATAGTTTACCTTAAATTGTCATTATAGCCTAGTATATAGAATATGATATTAAAACTATCTCCAATATTATGTCAATTGAGTTTTATTAAACGAAAATTAACAGTGACGTAGGTAGGCTGAACTCGGATTTTGTATAAGAAAGTCTGGTGAAAATAAGATACGAAATATCATGTATTATTGGACACTATATTACATTTGTTCGCAGCGCGAGCTGCGGAAATAGGGAGGTCCGGGAATCCCAAGTCTTACACCCCATGTCGGTGCGCCACTGATATGCGTAAAATAATATCGGTTAAATATAACGTATACGTAATTATTGCATTGTGTAACACACTGTTTGTTATATTTTGAGGTTTTCTGTTTAATGAAGAATATTGTGTCGAACCTAAGTGTGAACATATTCATAGATTATAGGCGTATACGTATGTGCATGGAATGACGATCCATTCGTTTTTTGTTTTTTTGAAATTCATGACGCATGTTTTCCATGTACGGCGCACTAGGAGGATGAAAAGCACCCGCGTTTAATAAATCGCCGACAAATCACATTTTGCTTTTGGTGGGCACCAAACTCTGAACAGATACTCCTCTTCATCGGTAAATACCGTATAATACAGTATATATACTCTTATATATTATATAAAAACGTGTTCAGATTATTAAGTTAAAAATAAAGTGATGTATAAGATATATAGGTACGTGTAAACGACGATATAATGGGTAGATATAAATTATAACACATAAAAAAAAAGACAAGAGTAGAAAAAAAACGAGTACAGACGATTATTACCTTGATCATGGATCGGCTTATGGTTTGGCCTTCATTTTCAGCCGATGACACATTCGATCGTATCTTTAATATCTACAAAAAAAAATAATCAACGGAAACAAGCCGGCATGTTAGAATTCGTGCTGCAAAATAAAACACATAGTCACACAACAAAGACAATATAATATGACGAATATTATCGTGTAGCTGGTTAGGTACAACAAGCTTTCATGCTGAAAAATTTTACTACGGGGTAATCATTTAAAATTGCAATACAATTTGAACTAATTTAGTAAAAAAAAAATCCAGATTTTCATTTCGTATGCCCCGAAAAAAATCTGGCTCGGCGATAAATTAACAGTGCTCCAACCGTCATTAGTTATTACTTATTAGCATATTTTAATAAATATATAAGATATTCTCAAAAAGCATTTCTCACACCAAATTGAATAAAAAATATAAACATATATTAAGGCGATCTATATTTTTTTACTTCAAAATGTTTACATTCTATGTATTAAAAAAATAATTACAGTAAGGTTTGAGTATGATAAATCAACCTTTTCCCGTGACTCAAAGGGTTTGAAATTTAATAAAAAGGGAGCTGGTGAATTTTAGTGTTTATATGTATTCTCTGACCTTTTAAAGTTAAGCTAAAAAAATATATATAGAAATATAGTACTACAATACATATACTTATTTATTAGTTTACTTAAAGTCTATATATATTATATATATTATAGTTCAATAATATATTGTAGAAATTAATTTTTTCTACTTGATTTTTTATTAAAAGGATTAATGTAGATAACGAAAAAAATTAAGAAATCGATTTCATAGAAAATATTATGTTCTATAATAGTGCTCATTTATAATATTTATGTAACTTTAAAATTCAACAGATTGCAGATTTAAAAAAAAAATTTTGATCATGACTTTTTCCTAAAACATTAATATAATGAACCGATTTTACTTAAATTTATGGACAATAACTAATTTCACAAAAATTAATAATGAACCTTTTTCAGTAAATATTTAGTAGGTACTACAATAATAATAATTTTTCAACATGTTTTAGTGTGATTTTGAAAGCAAAGAGAATACGCATAAAAAAAAAAGAAAATTCTTCCCCTTTGAGGTACGGGAAAGGCTTAACATATCACACTCAAACTTTACCATAATAATTTTTTAATACGCGGAAGAAAATGCTGGTACCGACATCAAACATAAAAGAAAAAAATTATATAAAAATTATATTAGACCTCTATAGTCAACGACCATTAATATTATATTATTATATACGACTACGATATCAACAGTGGCCGTTTATATTATATTAATATGATGCGCATACACTCACGAGTCGTACCACCTGCGAACATGATGATTGGGAAGATGTTTCGGATATGCAACGAACCGCTCGCAAACCGTTCGCACATATCCGCCTGGAGTGGCAATTCTGAAGAACACGATAGGGTTTTTGCGTTGGTCATGAAGTGGTTCGTTGCAAATCCTTTGACAGGTTTTTCTCGTAAATGTATACGCACCTTTATGCAGGATATCTAGAAAGCCAAGGATGAGCATCAATCATTTATAAAATTATCATAATTAATATCATCTGTGAGTAAGATAGTTTGTTATTAACTTATTCAGTTAATTGTTGTTTGTTCAAAGTATACATTAAAAAAAAAAATATTAAATTTAAAATAAAAATATTATTAGGTACAATGGCGTAATAATTACCTAATACTAAGGCCCAGTGCAACAACTAGAAATTTTACTTTTTTGGAAATGCATTTTCTGTTTTATATAATTTTTATAAAGGGATTACGTTTTTTACTATATATATATATACTATCCTCTTTTAGGCGATTATGGTACCATATATTTCCTATTGGGTTTGATTTGGTCGATTATGTACTTGTAATGTAATGCTGTAGCACTGCTACTGCACTTATTCGAAGGGAGGGTCATGGGATCTAAATACTCACTTCCCAATAATTTTTTTAAATTCTTATATGATGCATAATAATTCTGATTTTACTTTTTTAAGACATTTTTTTGTATTTTACCCGAATTTAAAGAAAAATCAAGATTTAATTTTTATTCTTGGTAAAGATTAATATTTTGATCAAATATTAAATATAAAAATATATTTTAATTATCAACATTCTATTACATACTAGTTTTTATTTTATAATTAGATACTTTATTATAATTATAATTATTTTTAGCAGAGCACGAAAGCATTTTCATAACATTAAATAAAACATCAAAATGATAAACGATAAACAAAAAGTTTAACGAAACTATAATAAAACACAACGATTGGTATTATTGTTACTTAACTCTACTATCAATCTTGTTTATTTTTATTTTAACACCAATAAAAAAATCAATCAGTAAGCAGTGGCATTTCTTTGATCGTTAGTAGTTAATAATTTATTTATTGTTAATAAAACGATTATGAGTGGAATTCTGTAGGTGATTCTAAATTCATGGAAGTATTTTGCTTGCCGGATAGAATATTGATAATGGATAAATTAAATTTATAAACAATGATAAATCATTTCTTTCGATAAAACGATTTTTAGCGAAGCTTTGGTGTAATAAATACATAATTTATTTATTAGTCGGAAAATACATTTGTAAAAGTATTTGGCAATTTTATGACGTATTGTAATAATAAAATACAAATTCTATGAAAATTTCAAATATCTAGACACATTATTTTTGAAATTACATAAAAATAACACGTGTTTGGGTATTTATTGAAAAAGATAGAAATATCAATAAAATTATGAAACTTACTGCCGGAAAATATGTATACAATATTATACGTTGTACGTATCAATTGGATAAAGTTGTCTGATTAAAAATTTGTTGAAAGAAGAAAAAATGAATATTTGTAAAATCAAAATATTCCTTGCTCCACTAAGAATTTTAAATATAAATATATAATTATACTTATGATCATAATAAGACATGCTTGTATGAAATAATTTGATTTACACGAAATGTTAATTTTCAAACATATACGTTTTATTTTATTTTCATAATTAATATTTACAATAATTTATATTGTTTTATATCTATATATCTCATACTGGTCTTGGTGGGATTGGAAATCAATATGATATTCACTTATATGTTCTGTGTTAATTAAATTAAAAAATATAAGAGACCAATCAATACAATTCTATTTCTGGTGCCTTTCTCATCTAAATGATATAATAATATTAATAACTTCTTCATTGTGTATTTGGGTATTTTTATTTAATTGATAATAAATACATTGCCAATAACATGTTTGTCGTTGCATTTTTTTTGACATGCCATGATCATTTTTGGTACCAACCCAAAACATGCTAGGCATATAGGAAATTTTTAGAAAAATGAACACCTAACAGTTGAAAAATGTTTAATTACATTTTTAAAAATATTTTATATTATTATTATTATATTATTGTAGATTTATAATATATAAAATATATATATAATGTATATATAAAAGGAATATCTGCTAATTCACGTCTAGAGGCTTGAGTAGGAAAGTTTAGAAGAGATCTTATTTTCGTTAAATCATACTGATATAATAGTTATTAATTAGAAAAAGATTGATATAGTTAATATTTATAAGATTTAAATCATTTTTAATTGTAACATTATTTCTAAATTGTCAAATTGCTTAGGAAATGCTATAATGTAAAAGCTATTATTTTAACATAAAACTCCAATTATATTCGTTTAATTTTCTGGGTGATCTAAAAACAGTTATAGGTATTATGAAAATAAGCTAGTTTGAATTAAATAAATACGACCTATATTTGATTTGCGCTATCTAACAGTATATGTATTTCAATGAAACCCGTTTTAATTTGGTAAATGTTAACGCAAATTGTGTATTTCTAAAATTGCATTGAATTTTAAATATATTATGAAAAAAATAGATATCTTTAAATTTCAAAATTGCATTTTATCAAAATTACGGTTTTTAATTAATACTGAAAGATTTTTGTTAAATGAGTGTCATCAAATTTTAATCAATTTATAATAGATTACAGTTTCAAACCCGAAAATAATTCATTTAATAACTAAGTATTAATGAATGGTGTATGCATCTCGTATATACATGCGAGATACGTATATTATTAATGATAAATATATAATTTGAACGATAATGCACTAAATTAATCAGAAAAAATCTATAATATAATCAATTTTATAATATAAGGTTACCCTCCGACACAAAAACTATAATAATTTAATATGTAATATTATATAACCAAACCGATTTAGCATCATGCATGCTGCATACTAATTACTAATGAAACATTATTATGATAAGGTTAATTAATTAATCATATATATTACACATTTTTCTATAATATATTATAATATAATAATTATTGATATATTATAATATAATTCTAATATTATTCTAGAGTTCATAACAAAGAGATCAATATTATATTATAGTATATATTTTTTAAATAACTTATATGTGACATATTATAATAAACACACAACTTATTGATTCGGCGGACGTTTGCTGATTTTCGTTTTAATTTTTTTAATGTCCGTAAATCATACATTTTTATATTATATGAATATGAATATAGATAGAAAATTTCTTTGGTTCCAAATTACTATTTAACTGTCGATTTATCATTGATCGAAAAAAAAAACACTTATAACGTATATATTTCTACGTAAACCACTCACGTAAACTTCTTCCCATTGGTTCACATAACGCACCAGTCTGGACAACCGAAGTAGTCTGACTAAACTGAGTAGCTTGGCAAGTCGAAGGATGCGGAGTGCTCGGCCGGCGTGCAGAATCTGAATACCTTCGCCCACGTCCTGTGCACGTATGAAAACATATAATAATATCATCGATATAATGATTATATAAGTCGTGGTTTTAAACACAAAGTGAGCAGATATGGAATACCTGATTGAACATCAAGAACAGATAATCCAACGGTATAGAACTGATTAAGTCCAGGAAAAACCAGGATTTCAAGTAGTTTCTAGCTATTGATTTTGGTTCTAAGATCACCTGTTCCGAGTTATCCGTTTGTAAGATACCTGTACATAATATAATACCAATGTTTGTAACAGTATATCATTATAAAAATAAAATATAATATACCAATATTTAAAAATAAAAAGGAATAATAATGACTCATTTTATGAGAATAATACAATTTGTACAATAATTGTAGAATTAAAGTTCAGGTAAAAATTAAAATACTTAATCTGAAAAATGACAAAAATTGAATATCAATATATTTACACCACTTATAAATAATAAAGCGAATCATAATGCAGGACGTGAAAATATCCATATCCCAAACTCCAATATAAAACTAATAGTCATAGTACCTACCTATGCATAAAGGGATTTATAATTTATATTTAATTATCCTTTATACTTGCCAACAAATAATAGCAATGTGTTTTCAATAATATCTTGGTTATTCCTATCTACAGATTGTCTCAACTACTAAAATTGAAATCAGGTTAAAATATCTAACTAGGTAGTCGTTATTTTTAGTTGGTTAAAACACAATATACTAGAGACCTAACCAGCTACACGTTTTTCAAGAAGACAAGGTTGATCCGATTTTAAATCTGTAAAAATCCAAAGATATTTTAGCATCATCTAGGCTTTTCATCTTTAGTCTCAGAGCCCATCAAATCAACGTGACATGTTACGTATCATATGACATGACATGCTATAAAATCATCTAACAATGTTATAAGTTATAATTATTAACATGGTATATATAACGTATCATTCAAATTTAGTTTCTGGATGATTTCTAAATTAAATTATTTTGTTCTTTTTATTTTACGAATTTAATCTTAACAAGTTAATGAACAATAAAGTAAATTAATTCAAATAATAATCATTTTAATAATTATATATAATTTATCTGAAAATATCCGTATATACCATGTGATATTATGTTTGGAGTGGCGTGACAAGGTGGCAAAAAGAAATGCAAGCAATATAGATTAATCAAACCCATTTTCGAAATAAGAATTTATTTCATAGTTTTGATTAGTCAAATATATTTAAAATAAATACATTTTGAATATTCATAACTCTTCTCATTCAAAAATGTCCTAAATTAATCTGAGGAGAAGATCCTAAAAAATCTTTTTGTTTTTACAAATTTACAATTAAAGCAGTCCAGCTCTCAAAATCTTTGTATTCCAAAAGCCTCTTTTCAACACGAAAATAAATCAAATTTGCCGTCTTATTTTACTTTATCGACTTGTACGTGTGAGTGCAAGAATAATAAGTACGGGGGCACCATTGGCGCAAATCGCAGGGGGGCTAAGGTGGGCTTAGACCACCCCAATTATAATTAGCCCCCCAAATGTATAATATATAATAATATAATTTATAATATAAATATACATACTTATAAAAACCATTAAAACTTTGTGTTAAATTTTAAGATATTTTAAGACGGAAGGGGGGGGGCATATTCAATGTATATTGAACCAATTTAACCTATTTGCGCCTATGGGGAGCACACAGACACTAATTTCATTAACATAATATATTTCAATAACTTTACTAAATTCATTAACTTCTCAAATATTAACATACAGTATTCTATCATAAACAATACATTAATAAACAAAAAAAGAATATAACTTTTTTTTAGTCAAGGCAATTATAATTTTATGGCAACGCATTGGAGCATTGTCAGGTCACTTTTTAAATTAGTGGTGGTGCCTTTACACAAATTGCCCCTCCCATAAATGATGCACCTGTTTGAAATACCTATATAATTATATAATATGCATATATGTATATATATATATATACTTACAAGAACCATGAAAATAATAATAATTTATTAGATAATATAAGCATGTTTAATAACATACGCTTAATATATATTGTGTACAATGTAATAATTTATTCACGATTTTCATAGCTACACAATACTTAAAGGTACCTAATAATAATAAAAACAATATCAATCAAAATAATAGTATGTTTTCATATGAATTTTTTTTTTTCGGGATTCCATATTATTTTAAACTAAAATAACAATTTAAAAATTAAACTATGAAAATATTATTTGTAACATTTAACAAGTATTAGGTACCAAATTGACAATGACAATATATTCTATTTATAAAATATTGTATCCAAAAGTTATAGCTATTTTTTTTAAGTAAAACATTAAAACAATAAATCTGGCTTATTTTACAAAAAAAAATGAAGGTATTTAATTTTCTAGAAAATAATCCATTTTTAAAATTGTATAATATTAAATATTTAAATTAACTCAACTTTTAACCTAAACGTTACAATTTATTAATGCTTAACGTATAGAATAACTTTATTTCAGCAAATTCGAATTCCACGTCCTTTTCTTAACAATTTAGTCATATCACAAAATTCCTTCAATTAAATTTAGATATTTATTTAGATAACGTCTTTCGTAATGCGTTTCGTATTTGAATTTTCAAACTCTCTTTATATATAGGACTATCCATTTTATGAATCGTGCTGATATTGGACGATGATACTTCAGTTGTTTATTATTAACGACACATTTCAGGCACTTTATATTCAAAAAACGCTTAACGACGTTAAACATACCAGACAGTCAGTAATCTATTCCCTCAGCCATTCAAAAAAAAATATTAAATTAATATTTAAATAATTTCTCATCGAGTTATCTTTGTAAGAAGGTTGTTGTTAAATTGAATAGACATAAATATTACTTTAACCGTAATGTGTAAAGAAAAACTGTGAATGGTTAATTTCGTTATTCATTTTCTTTTCTTTTTCACCACCTCAAGAATTATTATATCTCATTTTGTATTTTGGAACTATATATTGTATTATATAATTTACATATTTTATTTCTAATGAATACAAAATACTCTACTAACTATTATTAGTTATTTCGAAATTTATTGTCGTTAGTATTTAATAGAATATCCATCGACACGGTAAGTGTCGTGAGCTAAGTAAAAAAAAAAAGCGTATACATAAACCAGAACATTACCATTTAAACTACGTAAATATTTTGGTTTTCTTTCGTCAGGCCTATAGGCCTAATGAACCAATCAAATCGACCGAATGAGGTATCAATAGATCGATAAAATCATAGACTGTGTGCTTTTTTAATTATCAATGTAATTAGTTGAAAATTGTTTCATTAATAAGCAAAAAACTGGTGATAAATGTATATTGTTTTCGCGCCGCGATCAACATTATTATTTATTGCGGCGGAGGCGCGAAGTAGCGTACATGCACAGATTAAACAAAACCAGATTGTGCACTCGGGCTTAGAATAATAGAATCGTGAATAAGATGCTGTGATTGGGTACCCGCTGAGTGGCGTATCCAGTTACAATGAATACATTTATTTTACGCTTCATTTACAATATGTTTGCTACACTGACCAATTTAACCTATAAACCTTGAATGTTATTTATTGTTCATAAATGATAATAAATAATATTAGGATTTAAATCATTAAAATATCATTAAAGAGTTTTAGATTCTAACATGCGGTAACACTAATTTGGGGGCTCGATAGTAACTATCGAATTCGAATTTTTTTCGATAAGCATTGAGTGCACAATCTGGTTTCATTTAATCTGTGGTACATGCGCTACTTCTCCCACTATTATATTTCCCCACCATTAGACACACAATCGTCACATCAACACATAGTCAGACCGTTCCGCCGGACTACCGTCACCTGCCGGGCGTCGCGTTCGTTTGGTATCTCTGACGTGGCATACTGTTTATTATTATTATTTTATTAGTCTGTGAACTATTTTGTTGTAATTACACGGGCCCTTATGTTATTTATGTTATTTATTTATATAAGCAGGTTAGTACATATAACCTACGATTGTATTTTAATTATTAGTCATTTTCAAGTTCATCGAGTTTGTCGGTGTACGAATTATGTGCCATTCAAACCTTATTATTGTACAGATTAATATTAAAATAGTAATATAAGGACATAAACGAAACGGCAATTAGAGCACGTCAGACCAGCGAGCAGCTACCCAATACTAAACAGCAAAAACCCAATACCGATGGGAACAAAATTGTACATATTATATAAGGTATATATCAGATCGAAAATAACCTAGGCAAGCCCAGCATAAGAAGCCTAGATAATCAGAAATCAGCTGGAAAACTAAAACCTTAGACTTCACTCACTTCAGAGAAATATGCCAAAACATAGAACAGAATATTATAGACCTCGTCCCAATTCTATTCTAACGTAAATATCAGAAAACACTATAAATCAATATCTAGTATCTACCTTCAACTCTGAGTAATGGGACTCCTACCCCCCCCCCCCAGCGAAACTATGGAAAAGGACTTAAACCGTCATTCTAAGCAAAGACAACGACAACTATATCGCGTCATTATATACGTATACTTATAGCTGCTGATCGACACACTCGTTAGTCGTTACACAAACACATCATATCGGGCCGTCTCCTGTCGGTGCGTGGCACGTCGCATTTATTTGATATCGTCAATCGACATGGTCATTTTCAAGTTCATCGTGTTTGTCAGTGTACAAATTATTTAACCCATTTATATTTTATTATTGTATAGATTAATATTAAAATGGTGAATAAAATCCATAAAAGAAGAACTATGCAAAAAAAATTATTAAAAACTAAGCCTTAAAAGAAAAGCAAAATCAAAATATAATCATTGGTAAATTAAAAATGCCTATGGTCAGTGGCGCCGAACTTCTAAAAATGTACTCAGGCCAAATGAAAATACAACGGCCCCAAGCCACCCCAGCGGCCACAAGCATACTCCGTCCGCCTGCGAACCCCCCCCCCACCCACCATAATTACATTTC